>OX459096.1:27762881-27875981 GCA_949775045.1 Metridium senile | reverse complement strand
TCAGTGATACTTCCACTTGTTGATTATTGCTCTTGCGTTTGAAATGCATGGATGCAGTATAAACACTAGGAAAAAGTACCTAGACAGGTTGCAGAGGCGCGCTGCTGCAATCATTGAAGGCAGAAAAAAAAAAAAAAGACAAAATGAATTAAATCTAACTTCCTCCTCATCCTTTTGGCAGAAATTTTCCGTAGAATTGTATGCTGGTATACAAATGCCTAAATAGTCTAGCCCGGGCATATACCTATTAAATTAATGAGCAGTTCCGATTTTCTAGTCAATTCCATTATTACAATACTAGAAGCAAAGATCTGCAGATTCGCTTACCGTTAGCAAGAACTGCTAAGTACCAATCTTCGCAAAATTTTGAATCTTCGTTTCGCTACAACGGGGCAAAAACATGGAATTCCCTACCTGCCAATATATCCGTAATATCTCAGCTTTGATGCCTTTTAAACAGGCACTTACTGAGTCGTTTTTTCGTAACTAAACACAGTTCTTATATTTTCATTAGTATATATTAATTTATCTATATACATTCATAATCATGTATAGTTATAGTTATATCTTTATGTATGTAATAAACGCAATGTGATGTATGTTTTGTGCAGAGCCCCACTTAAACCAGCTATGTTGAACTGCAGGCATTTTAATTTCTGCTTAAATATTTATTCATCAATAAATAAATATGTACAACATGGGATGTAAAAGTTAAATAATTTGAGTTTGTAAACGTTTCGAATGAGAAAGGCTGTTTTTATCAGAAAAAGAAAAGACACAATTAAAAAAAAGAAAAAACTCACGCGCTCTCCGTTCCCCACACCCAGCTCGTCCGAAGGGAGGAGAGAACCAGCCCCTAAGCTATAAATGGTAATTCCTATACGTAGACTAACTAAGCGTCACTCGATTAATACAATTGAAAAATCCTAGTCTTTCAGGGCAGGTTTATTGTTATGCTAATCTTATTGTTCTTATTCCCAGTGGGGAGTAGGATCAACTCGCGCATTCAATGTGATATTGCATTGCAAGAGAGTTTCATCCAGGACAACCCACACGTTGAAGGGGGTGCTTGTTTTATGCTTCGGATGGCACGTAAGACTGATGCATGTATCACTTTGTATTTAATACTCAGTGATACTTCCACTTGTTGATTATTGCTCTTGCGTTTGAAATGCATGGATGCAGTATAAACACTAGGAAAAAGTACCTAGACAGGTTGCAGAGGCGCGCTGCTGCAATCATTGAAGGCAGAAAAAAAAAAAAAAGACAAAATGAATTAAATCTAACTTCCTCCTCATCCTTTTGGCAGAAATTTTCCGTAGAATTGTATGCTGGTATACAAATGCCTAAATAGTCTAGCCCGGGCATATACCTATTAAATTAATGAGCAGTTCCGATTTTCTAGTCAATTCCATTATTACAATACTAGAAGCAAAGATCTGCAGATTCGCTTACCGTTAGCAAGAACTGCTAAGTACCAATCTTCGCAAAATTTTGAATCTTCGTTTCGCTACAACGGGGCAAAAACATGGAATTCCCTACCTGCCAATATATCCGTAATATCTCAGCTTTGATGCCTTTTAAACAGGCACTTACTGAGTCGTTTTTTCGTAACTAAACACAGTTCTTATATTTTCATTAGTATATATTAATTTATCTATATACATTCATAATCATGTATAGTTATAGTTATATCTTTATGTATGTAATAAACGCAATGTGATGTATGTTTTGTGCAGAGCCCCACTTAAACCAGCTATGTTGAACTGCAGGCATTTTAATTTCTGCTTAAATATTTATTCATCAATAAATAAATATGTACAACATGGGATGTAAAAGTTAAATAATTTGAGTTTGTAAACGTTTCGAATGAGAAAGGCTGTTTTTATCAGAAAAAGAAAAGACACAATTAAAAAAAAGAAAAAACTCACGCGCTCTCCGTTCCCCACACCCAGCTCGTCCGAAGGGAGGAGAGAACCAGCCCCTAAGCTATAAATGGTAATTCCTATACGTAGACTAACTAAGCGTCACTCGATTAATACAATTGAAAAATCCTAGTCTTTCAGGGCAGGTTTATTGTTATGCTAATCTTATTGTTCTTATTCCCAGTGGGGAGTAGGATCAACTCGCGCATTCAATGTGATATTGCATTGCAAGAGAGTTTCATCCAGGACAACCCACACGTTGAAGGGGGTGCTTGTTTTATGCTTCGGATGGCACGTAAGACTGATGCATGTATCACTTTGTATTTAATACTCAGTGATACTTCCACTTGTTGATTATTGCTCTTGCGTTTGAAATGCATGGATGCAGTATAAACACTAGGAAAAAGTACCTAGACAGGTTGCAGAGGCGCGCTGCTGCAATCATTGAAGGCAGAAAAAAAAAAAAAAAGACAAAATGAATTAAATCTAACTTCCTCCTCATCCTTTTGGCAGAAATTTTCCGTAGAATTGTATGCTGGTATACAAATGCCTAAATAGTCTAGCCCGGGCATATACCTATTAAATTAATGAGCAGTTCCGATTTTCTAGTCAATTCCATTATTACAATACTAGAAGCAAAGATCTGCAGATTCGCTTACCGTTAGCAAGAACTGCTAAGTACCAATCTTCGCAAAATTTTGAATCTTCGTTTCGCTACAACGGGGCAAAAACATGGAATTCCCTACCTGCCAATATATCCGTAATATCTCAGCTTTGATGCCTTTTAAACAGGCACTTACTGAGTCGTTTTTTCGTAACTAAACACAGTTCTTATATTTTCATTAGTATATATTAATTTATCTATATACATTCATAATCATGTATAGTTATAGTTATATCTTTATGTATGTAATAAACGCAATGTGATGTATGTTTTGTGCAGAGCCCCACTTAAACCAGCTATGTTGAACTGCAGGCATTTTAATTTCTGCTTAAATATTTATTCATCAATAAATAAATATGTACAACATGGGATGTAAAAGTTAAATAATTTGAGTTTGTAAACGTTTCGAATGAGAAAGGCTGTTTTTATCAGAAAAAGAAAAGACACAATTAAAAAAAAGAAAAAACTCACGCGCTCTCCGTTCCCCACACCCAGCTCGTCCGAAGGGAGGAGAGAACCAGCCCCTAAGCTATAAATGGTAATTCCTATACGTAGACTAACTAAGCGTCACTCGATTAATACAATTGAAAAATCCTAGTCTTTCAGGGCAGGTTTATTGTTATGCTAATCTTATTGTTCTTATTCCCAGTGGGGAGTAGGATCAACTCGCGCATTCAATGTGATATTGCATTGCAAGAGAGTTTCATCCAGGACAACCCACACGTTGAAGGGGGTGCTTGTTTTATGCTTCGGATGGCACGTAAGACTGATGCATGTATCACTTTGTATTTAATACTCAGTGATACTTCCACTTGTTGATTATTGCTCTTGCGTTTGAAATGCATGGATGCAGTATAAACACTAGGAAAAAGTACCTAGACAGGTTGCAGAGGCGCGCTGCTGCAATCATTGAAGGCAGAAAAAAAAAAAAAAAGACAAAATGAATTAAATCTAACTTCCTCCTCATCCTTTTGGCAGAAATTTTCCGTAGAATTGTATGCTGGTATACAAATGCCTAAATAGTCTAGCCCGGGCATATACCTATTAAATTAATGAGCAGTTCCGATTTTCTAGTCAATTCCATTATTACAATACTAGAAGCAAAGATCTGCAGATTCGCTTACCGTTAGCAAGAACTGCTAAGTACCAATCTTCGCAAAATTTTGAATCTTCGTTTCGCTACAACGGGGCAAAAACATGGAATTCCCTACCTGCCAATATATCCGTAATATCTCAGCTTTGATGCCTTTTAAACAGGCACTTACTGAGTCGTTTTTTCGTAACTAAACACAGTTCTTATATTTTCATTAGTATATATTAATTTATCTATATACATTCATAATCATGTATAGTTATAGTTATATCTTTATGTATGTAATAAACGCAATGTGATGTATGTTTTGTGCAGAGCCCCACTTAAACCAGCTATGTTGAACTGCAGGCATTTTAATTTCTGCTTAAATATTTATTCATCAATAAATAAATATGTACAACATGGGATGTAAAAGTTAAATAATTTGAGTTTGTAAACGTTTCGAATGAGAAAGGCTGTTTTTATCAGAAAAAGAAAAGACACAATTAAAAAAAAGAAAAAACTCACGCGCTCTCCGTTCCCCACACCCAGCTCGTCCGAAGGGAGGAGAGAACCAGCCCCTAAGCTATAAATGGTAATTCCTATACGTAGACTAACTAAGCGTCACTCGATTAATACAATTGAAAAATCCTAGTCTTTCAGGGCAGGTTTATTGTTATGCTAATCTTATTGTTCTTATTCCCAGTGGGGAGTAGGATCAACTCGCGCATTCAATGTGATATTGCATTGCAAGAGAGTTTCATCCAGGACAACCCACACGTTGAAGGGGGTGCTTGTTTTATGCTTCGGATGGCACGTAAGACTGATGCATGTATCACTTTGTATTTAATACTCAGTGATACTTCCACTTGTTGATTATTGCTCTTGCGTTTGAAATGCATGGATGCAGTATAAACACTAGGAAAAAGTACCTAGACAGGTTGCAGAGGCGCGCTGCTGCAATCATTGAAGGCAGAAAAAAAAAAAAAAAGACAAAATGAATTAAATCTAACTTCCTCCTCATCCTTTTGGCAGAAATTTTCCGTAGAATTGTATGCTGGTATACAAATGCCTAAATAGTCTAGCCCGGGCATATACCTATTAAATTAATGAGCAGTTCCGATTTTCTAGTCAATTCCATTATTACAATACTAGAAGCAAAGATCTGCAGATTCGCTTACCGTTAGCAAGAACTGCTAAGTACCAATCTTCGCAAAATTTTGAATCTTCGTTTCGCTACAACGGGGCAAAAACATGGAATTCCCTACCTGCCAATATATCCGTAATATCTCAGCTTTGATGCCTTTTAAACAGGCACTTACTGAGTCGTTTTTTCGTAACTAAACACAGTTCTTATATTTTCATTAGTATATATTAATTTATCTATATACATTCATAATCATGTATAGTTATAGTTATATCTTTATGTATGTAATAAACGCAATGTGATGTATGTTTTGTGCAGAGCCCCACTTAAACCAGCTATGTTGAACTGCAGGCATTTTAATTTCTGCTTAAATATTTATTCATCAATAAATAAATATGTACAACATGGGATGTAAAAGTTAAATAATTTGAGTTTGTAAACGTTTCGAATGAGAAAGGCTGTTTTTATCAGAAAAAGAAAAGACACAATTAAAAAAAAGAAAAAACTCACGCGCTCTCCGTTCCCCACACCCAGCTCGTCCGAAGGGAGGAGAGAACCAGCCCCTAAGCTATAAATGGTAATTCCTATACGTAGACTAACTAAGCGTCACTCGATTAATACAATTGAAAAATCCTAGTCTTTCAGGGCAGGTTTATTGTTATGCTAATCTTATTGTTCTTATTCCCAGTGGGGAGTAGGATCAACTCGCGCATTCAATGTGATATTGCATTGCAAGAGAGTTTCATCCAGGACAACCCACACGTTGAAGGGGGTGCTTGTTTTATGCTTCGGATGGCACGTAAGACTGATGCATGTATCACTTTGTATTTAATACTCAGTGATACTTCCACTTGTTGATTATTGCTCTTGCGTTTGAAATGCATGGATGCAGTAGAAACACTAGGAAAAAGTACCTAGACAGGTTGCAGAGGCGCGCTGCTGCAATCATTGAAGGCAGAAAAAAAAAAAAAAGACAAAATGAATTAAATCTAACTTCCTCCTCATCCTTTTGGCAGAAATTTTCCGTAGAATTGTATGCTGGTATACAAATGCCTAAATAGTCTAGCCCGGGCATATACCTATTAAATTAATGAGCAGTTCCGATTTTCTAGTCAATTCCATTATTACAATACTAGAAGCAAAGATCTGCAGATTCGCTTACCGTTAGCAAGAACTGCTAAGTACCAATCTTCGCAAAATTTTGAATCTTCGTTTCGCTACAACGGGGCAAAAACATGGAATTCCCTACCTGCCAATATATCCGTAATATCTCAGCTTTGATGCCTTTTAAACAGGCACTTACTGAGTCGTTTTTTCGTAACTAAACACAGTTCTTATATTTTCATTAGTATATATTAATTTATCTATATACATTCATAATCATGTATAGTTATAGTTATATCTTTATGTATGTAATAAACGCAATGTGATGTATGTTTTGTGCAGAGCCCCACTTAAACCAGCTATGTTGAACTGCAGGCATTTTAATTTCTGCTTAAATATTTATTCATCAATAAATAAATATGTACAACATGGGATGTAAAAGTTAAATAATTTGAGTTTGTAAACGTTTCGAATGAGAAAGGCTGTTTTTATCAGAAAAAGAAAAGACACAATTAAAAAAAAGAAAAAACTCACGCGCTCTCCGTTCCCCACACCCAGCTCGTCCGAAGGGAGGAGAGAACCAGCCCCTAAGCTATAAATGGTAATTCCTATACGTAGACTAACTAAGCGTCACTCGATTAATACAATTGAAAAATCCTAGTCTTTCAGGGCAGGTTTATTGTTATGCTAATCTTATTGTTCTTATTCCCAGTGGGGAGTAGGATCAACTCGCGCATTCAATGTGATATTGCATTGCAAGAGAGTTTCATCCAGGACAACCCACACGTTGAAGGGGGTGCTTGTTTTATGCTTCGGATGGCACGTAAGACTGATGCATGTATCACTTTGTATTTAATACTCAGTGATACTTCCACTTGTTGATTATTGCTCTTGCGTTTGAAATGCATGGATGCAGTAGAAACACTAGGAAAAAGTACCTAGACAGGTTGCAGAGGCGCGCTGCTGCAATCATTGAAGGCAGAAAAAAAAAAAAAAGACAAAATGAATTAAATCTAACTTCCTCCTCATCCTTTTGGCAGAAATTTTCCGTAGAATTGTATGCTGGTATACAAATGCCTAAATAGTCTAGCCCGGGCATATACCTATTAAATTAATGAGCAGTTCCGATTTTCTAGTCAATTCCATTATTACAATACTAGAAGCAAAGATCTGCAGATTCGCTTACCGTTAGCAAGAACTGCTAAGTACCAATCTTCGCAAAATTTTGAATCTTCGTTTCGCTACAACGGGGCAAAAACATGGAATTCCCTACCTGCCAATATATCCGTAATATCTCAGCTTTGATGCCTTTTAAACAGGCACTTACTGAGTCGTTTTTTCGTAACTAAACACAGTTCTTATATTTTCATTAGTATATATTAATTTATCTATATACATTCATAATCATGTATAGTTATAGTTATATCTTTATGTATGTAATAAACGCAATGTGATGTATGTTTTGTGCAGAGCCCCACTTAAACCAGCTATGTTGAACTGCAGGCATTTTAATTTCTGCTTAAATATTTATTCATCAATAAATAAATATGTACAACATGGGATGTAAAAGTTAAATAATTTGAGTTTGTAAACGTTTCGAATGAGAAAGGCTGTTTTTATCAGAAAAAGAAAAGACACAATTAAAAAAAAGAAAAAACTCACGCGCTCTCCGTTCCCCACACCCAGCTCGTCCGAAGGGAGGAGAGAACCAGCCCCTAAGCTATAAATGGTAATTCCTATACGTAGACTAACTAAGCGTCACTCGATTAATACAATTGAAAAATCCTAGTCTTTCAGGGCAGGTTTATTGTTATGCTAATCTTATTGTTCTTATTCCCAGTGGGGAGTAGGATCAACTCGCGCATTCAATGTGATATTGCATTGCAAGAGAGTTTCATCCAGGACAACCCACACGTTGAAGGGGGTGCTTGTTTTATGCTTCGGATGGCACGTAAGACTGATGCATGTATCACTTTGTATTTAATACTCAGTGATACTTCCACTTGTTGATTATTGCTCTTGCGTTTGAAATGCATGGATGCAGTATAAACACTAGGAAAAAGTACCTAGACAGGTTGCAGAGGCGCGCTGCTGCAATCATTGAAGGCAGAAAAAAAAAAAAAAGACAAAATGAATTAAATCTAACTTCCTCCTCATCCTTTTGGCAGAAATTTTCCGTAGAATTGTATGCTGGTATACAAATGCCTAAATAGTCTAGCCCGGGCATATACCTATTAAATTAATGAGCAGTTCCGATTTTCTAGTCAATTCCATTATTACAATACTAGAAGCAAAGATCTGCAGATTCGCTTACCGTTAGCAAGAACTGCTAAGTACCAATCTTCGCAAAATTTTGAATCTTCGTTTCGCTACAACGGGGCAAAAACATGGAATTCCCTACCTGCCAATATATCCGTAATATCTCAGCTTTGATGCCTTTTAAACAGGCACTTACTGAGTCGTTTTTTCGTAACTAAACACAGTTCTTATATTTTCATTAGTATATATTAATTTATCTATATACATTCATAATCATGTATAGTTATAGTTATATCTTTATGTATGTAATAAACGCAATGTGATGTATGTTTTGTGCAGAGCCCCACTTAAACCAGCTATGTTGAACTGCAGGCATTTTAATTTCTGCTTAAATATTTATTCATCAATAAATAAATATGTACAACATGGGATGTAAAAGTTAAATAATTTGAGTTTGTAAACGTTTCGAATGAGAAAGGCTGTTTTTATCAGAAAAAGAAAAGACACAATTAAAAAAAAGAAAAAACTCACGCGCTCTCCGTTCCCCACACCCAGCTCGTCCGAAGGGAGGAGAGAACCAGCCCCTAAGCTATAAATGGTAATTCCTATACGTAGACTAACTAAGCGTCACTCGATTAATACAATTGAAAAATCCTAGTCTTTCAGGGCAGGTTTATTGTTATGCTAATCTTATTGTTCTTATTCCCAGTGGGGAGTAGGATCAACTCGCGCATTCAATGTGATATTGCATTGCAAGAGAGTTTCATCCAGGACAACCCACACGTTGAAGGGGGTGCTTGTTTTATGCTTCGGATGGCACGTAAGACTGATGCATGTATCACTTTGTATTTAATACTCAGTGATACTTCCACTTGTTGATTATTGCTCTTGCGTTTGAAATGCATGGATGCAGTATAAACACTAGGAAAAAGTACCTAGACAGGTTGCAGAGGCGCGCTGCTGCAATCATTGAAGGCAGAAAAAAAAAAAAAAAGACAAAATGAATTAAATCTAACTTCCTCCTCATCCTTTTGGCAGAAATTTTCCGTAGAATTGTATGCTGGTATACAAATGCCTAAATAGTCTAGCCCGGGCATATACCTATTAAATTAATGAGCAGTTCCGATTTTCTAGTCAATTCCATTATTACAATACTAGAAGCAAAGATCTGCAGATTCGCTTACCGTTAGCAAGAACTGCTAAGTACCAATCTTCGCAAAATTTTGAATCTTCGTTTCGCTACAACGGGGCAAAAACATGGAATTCCCTACCTGCCAATATATCCGTAATATCTCAGCTTTGATGCCTTTTAAACAGGCACTTACTGAGTCGTTTTTTCGTAACTAAACACAGTTCTTATATTTTCATTAGTATATATTAATTTATCTATATACATTCATAATCATGTATAGTTATAGTTATATCTTTATGTATGTAATAAACGCAATGTGATGTATGTTTTGTGCAGAGCCCCACTTAAACCAGCTATGTTGAACTGCAGGCATTTTAATTTCTGCTTAAATATTTATTCATCAATAAATAAATATGTACAACATGGGATGTAAAAGTTAAATAATTTGAGTTTGTAAACGTTTCGAATGAGAAAGGCTGTTTTTATCAGAAAAAGAAAAGACACAATTAAAAAAAAGAAAAAACTCACGCGCTCTCCGTTCCCCACACCCAGCTCGTCCGAAGGGAGGAGAGAACCAGCCCCTAAGCTATAAATGGTAATTCCTATACGTAGACTAACTAAGCGTCACTCGATTAATACAATTGAAAAATCCTAGTCTTTCAGGGCAGGTTTATTGTTATGCTAATCTTATTGTTCTTATTCCCAGTGGGGAGTAGGATCAACTCGCGCATTCAATGTGATATTGCATTGCAAGAGAGTTTCATCCAGGACAACCCACACGTTGAAGGGGGTGCTTGTTTTATGCTTCGGATGGCACGTAAGACTGATGCATGTATCACTTTGTATTTAATACTCAGTGATACTTCCACTTGTTGATTATTGCTCTTGCGTTTGAAATGCATGGATGCAGTATAAACACTAGGAAAAAGTACCTAGACAGGTTGCAGAGGCGCGCTGCTGCAATCATTGAAGGCAGAAAAAAAAAAAAAAAGACAAAATGAATTAAATCTAACTTCCTCCTCATCCTTTTGGCAGAAATTTTCCGTAGAATTGTATGCTGGTATACAAATGCCTAAATAGTCTAGCCCGGGCATATACCTATTAAATTAATGAGCAGTTCCGATTTTCTAGTCAATTCCATTATTACAATACTAGAAGCAAAGATCTGCAGATTCGCTTACCGTTAGCAAGAACTGCTAAGTACCAATCTTCGCAAAATTTTGAATCTTCGTTTCGCTACAACGGGGCAAAAACATGGAATTCCCTACCTGCCAATATATCCGTAATATCTCAGCTTTGATGCCTTTTAAACAGGCACTTACTGAGTCGTTTTTTCGTAACTAAACACAGTTCTTATATTTTCATTAGTATATATTAATTTATCTATATACATTCATAATCATGTATAGTTATAGTTATATCTTTATGTATGTAATAAACGCAATGTGATGTATGTTTTGTGCAGAGCCCCACTTAAACCAGCTATGTTGAACTGCAGGCATTTTAATTTCTGCTTAAATATTTATTCATCAATAAATAAATATGTACAACATGGGATGTAAAAGTTAAATAATTTGAGTTTGTAAACGTTTCGAATGAGAAAGGCTGTTTTTATCAGAAAAAGAAAAGACACAATTAAAAAAAAGAAAAAACTCACGCGCTCTCCGTTCCCCACACCCAGCTCGTCCGAAGGGAGGAGAGAACCAGCCCCTAAGCTATAAATGGTAATTCCTATACGTAGACTAACTAAGCGTCACTCGATTAATACAATTGAAAAATCCTAGTCTTTCAGGGCAGGTTTATTGTTATGCTAATCTTATTGTTCTTATTCCCAGTGGGGAGTAGGATCAACTCGCGCATTCAATGTGATATTGCATTGCAAGAGAGTTTCATCCAGGACAACCCACACGTTGAAGGGGGTGCTTGTTTTATGCTTCGGATGGCACGTAAGACTGATGCATGTATCACTTTGTATTTAATACTCAGTGATACTTCCACTTGTTGATTATTGCTCTTGCGTTTGAAATGCATGGATGCAGTATAAACACTAGGAAAAAGTACCTAGACAGGTTGCAGAGGCGCGCTGCTGCAATCATTGAAGGCAGAAAAAAAAAAAAAAAGACAAAATGAATTAAATCTAACTTCCTCCTCATCCTTTTGGCAGAAATTTTCCGTAGAATTGTATGCTGGTATACAAATGCCTAAATAGTCTAGCCCGGGCATATACCTATTAAATTAATGAGCAGTTCCGATTTTCTAGTCAATTCCATTATTACAATACTAGAAGCAAAGATCTGCAGATTCGCTTACCGTTAGCAAGAACTGCTAAGTACCAATCTTCGCAAAATTTTGAATCTTCGTTTCGCTACAACGGGGCAAAAACATGGAATTCCCTACCTGCCAATATATCCGTAATATCTCAGCTTTGATGCCTTTTAAACAGGCACTTACTGAGTCGTTTTTTCGTAACTAAACACAGTTCTTATATTTTCATTAGTATATATTAATTTATCTATATACATTCATAATCATGTATAGTTATAGTTATATCTTTATGTATGTAATAAACGCAATGTGATGTATGTTTTGTGCAGAGCCCCACTTAAACCAGCTATGTTGAACTGCAGGCATTTTAATTTCTGCTTAAATATTTATTCATCAATAAATAAATATGTACAACATGGGATGTAAAAGTTAAATAATTTGAGTTTGTAAACGTTTCGAATGAGAAAGGCTGTTTTTATCAGAAAAAGAAAAGACACAATTAAAAAAAAGAAAAAACTCACGCGCTCTCCGTTCCCCACACCCAGCTCGTCCGAAGGGAGGAGAGAACCAGCCCCTAAGCTATAAATGGTAATTCCTATACGTAGACTAACTAAGCGTCACTCGATTAATACAATTGAAAAATCCTAGTCTTTCAGGGCAGGTTTATTGTTATGCTAATCTTATTGTTCTTATTCCCAGTGGGGAGTAGGATCAACTCGCGCATTCAATGTGATATTGCATTGCAAGAGAGTTTCATCCAGGACAACCCACACGTTGAAGGGGGTGCTTGTTTTATGCTTCGGATGGCACGTAAGACTGATGCATGTATCACTTTGTATTTAATACTCAGTGATACTTCCACTTGTTGATTATTGCTCTTGCGTTTGAAATGCATGGATGCAGTAGAAACACTAGGAAAAAGTACCTAGACAGGTTGCAGAGGCGCGCTGCTGCAATCATTGAAGGCAGAAAAAAAAAAAAAAGACAAAATGAATTAAATCTAACTTCCTCCTCATCCTTTTGGCAGAAATTTTCCGTAGAATTGTATGCTGGTATACAAATGCCTAAATAGTCTAGCCCGGGCATATACCTATTAAATTAATGAGCAGTTCCGATTTTCTAGTCAATTCCATTATTACAATACTAGAAGCAAAGATCTGCAGATTCGCTTACCGTTAGCAAGAACTGCTAAGTACCAATCTTCGCAAAATTTTGAATCTTCGTTTCGCTACAACGGGGCAAAAACATGGAATTCCCTACCTGCCAATATATCCGTAATATCTCAGCTTTGATGCCTTTTAAACAGGCACTTACTGAGTCGTTTTTTCGTAACTAAACACAGTTCTTATATTTTCATTAGTATATATTAATTTATCTATATACATTCATAATCATGTATAGTTATAGTTATATCTTTATGTATGTAATAAACGCAATGTGATGTATGTTTTGTGCAGAGCCCCACTTAAACCAGCTATGTTGAACTGCAGGCATTTTAATTTCTGCTTAAATATTTATTCATCAATAAATAAATATGTACAACATGGGATGTAAAAGTTAAATAATTTGAGTTTGTAAACGTTTCGAATGAGAAAGGCTGTTTTTATCAGAAAAAGAAAAGACACAATTAAAAAAAAGAAAAAACTCACGCGCTCTCCGTTCCCCACACCCAGCTCGTCCGAAGGGAGGAGAGAACCAGCCCCTAAGCTATAAATGGTAATTCCTATACGTAGACTAACTAAGCGTCACTCGATTAATACAATTGAAAAATCCTAGTCTTTCAGGGCAGGTTTATTGTTATGCTAATCTTATTGTTCTTATTCCCAGTGGGGAGTAGGATCAACTCGCGCATTCAATGTGATATTGCATTGCAAGAGAGTTTCATCCAGGACAACCCACACGTTGAAGGGGGTGCTTGTTTTATGCTTCGGATGGCACGTAAGACTGATGCATGTATCACTTTGTATTTAATACTCAGTGATACTTCCACTTGTTGATTATTGCTCTTGCGTTTGAAATGCATGGATGCAGTAGAAACACTAGGAAAAAGTACCTAGACAGGTTGCAGAGGCGCGCTGCTGCAATCATTGAAGGCAGAAAAAAAAAAAAAAGACAAAATGAATTAAATCTAACTTCCTCCTCATCCTTTTGGCAGAAATTTTCCGTAGAATTGTATGCTGGTATACAAATGCCTAAATAGTCTAGCCCGGGCATATACCTATTAAATTAATGAGCAGTTCCGATTTTCTAGTCAATTCCATTATTACAATACTAGAAGCAAAGATCTGCAGATTCGCTTACCGTTAGCAAGAACTGCTAAGTACCAATCTTCGCAAAATTTTGAATCTTCGTTTCGCTACAACGGGGCAAAAACATGGAATTCCCTACCTGCCAATATATCCGTAATATCTCAGCTTTGATGCCTTTTAAACAGGCACTTACTGAGTCGTTTTTTCGTAACTAAACACAGTTCTTATATTTTCATTAGTATATATTAATTTATCTATATACATTCATAATCATGTATAGTTATAGTTATATCTTTATGTATGTAATAAACGCAATGTGATGTATGTTTTGTGCAGAGCCCCACTTAAACCAGCTATGTTGAACTGCAGGCATTTTAATTTCTGCTTAAATATTTATTCATCAATAAATAAATATGTACAACATGGGATGTAAAAGTTAAATAATTTGAGTTTGTAAACGTTTCGAATGAGAAAGGCTGTTTTTATCAGAAAAAGAAAAGACACAATTAAAAAAAAGAAAAAACTCACGCGCTCTCCGTTCCCCACACCCAGCTCGTCCGAAGGGAGGAGAGAACCAGCCCCTAAGCTATAAATGGTAATTCCTATACGTAGACTAACTAAGCGTCACTCGATTAATACAATTGAAAAATCCTAGTCTTTCAGGGCAGGTTTATTGTTATGCTAATCTTATTGTTCTTATTCCCAGTGGGGAGTAGGATCAACTCGCGCATTCAATGTGATATTGCATTGCAAGAGAGTTTCATCCAGGACAACCCACACGTTGAAGGGGGTGCTTGTTTTATGCTTCGGATGGCACGTAAGACTGATGCATGTATCACTTTGTATTTAATACTCAGTGATACTTCCACTTGTTGATTATTGCTCTTGCGTTTGAAATGCATGGATGCAGTATAAACACTAGGAAAAAGTACCTAGACAGGTTGCAGAGGCGCGCTGCTGCAATCATTGAAGGCAGAAAAAAAAAAAAAAGACAAAATGAATTAAATCTAACTTCCTCCTCATCCTTTTGGCAGAAATTTTCCGTAGAATTGTATGCTGGTATACAAATGCCTAAATAGTCTAGCCCGGGCATATACCTATTAAATTAATGAGCAGTTCCGATTTTCTAGTCAATTCCATTATTACAATACTAGAAGCAAAGATCTGCAGATTCGCTTACCGTTAGCAAGAACTGCTAAGTACCAATCTTCGCAAAATTTTGAATCTTCGTTTCGCTACAACGGGGCAAAAACATGGAATTCCCTACCTGCCAATATATCCGTAATATCTCAGCTTTGATGCCTTTTAAACAGGCACTTACTGAGTCGTTTTTTCGTAACTAAACACAGTTCTTATATTTTCATTAGTATATATTAATTTATCTATATACATTCATAATCATGTATAGTTATAGTTATATCTTTATGTATGTAATAAACGCAATGTGATGTATGTTTTGTGCAGAGCCCCACTTAAACCAGCTATGTTGAACTGCAGGCATTTTAATTTCTGCTTAAATATTTATTCATCAATAAATAAATATGTACAACATGGGATGTAAAAGTTAAATAATTTGAGTTTGTAAACGTTTCGAATGAGAAAGGCTGTTTTTATCAGAAAAAGAAAAGACACAATTAAAAAAAAGAAAAAACTCACGCGCTCTCCGTTCCCCACACCCAGCTCGTCCGAAGGGAGGAGAGAACCAGCCCCTAAGCTATAAATGGTAATTCCTATACGTAGACTAACTAAGCGTCACTCGATTAATACAATTGAAAAATCCTAGTCTTTCAGGGCAGGTTTATTGTTATGCTAATCTTATTGTTCTTATTCCCAGTGGGGAGTAGGATCAACTCGCGCATTCAATGTGATATTGCATTGCAAGAGAGTTTCATCCAGGACAACCCACACGTTGAAGGGGGTGCTTGTTTTATGCTTCGGATGGCACGTAAGACTGATGCATGTATCACTTTGTATTTAATACTCAGTGATACTTCCACTTGTTGATTATTGCTCTTGCGTTTGAAATGCATGGATGCAGTATAAACACTAGGAAAAAGTACCTAGACAGGTTGCAGAGGCGCGCTGCTGCAATCATTGAAGGCAGAAAAAAAAAAAAAAAGACAAAATGAATTAAATCTAACTTCCTCCTCATCCTTTTGGCAGAAATTTTCCGTAGAATTGTATGCTGGTATACAAATGCCTAAATAGTCTAGCCCGGGCATATACCTATTAAATTAATGAGCAGTTCCGATTTTCTAGTCAATTCCATTATTACAATACTAGAAGCAAAGATCTGCAGATTCGCTTACCGTTAGCAAGAACTGCTAAGTACCAATCTTCGCAAAATTTTGAATCTTCGTTTCGCTACAACGGGGCAAAAACATGGAATTCCCTACCTGCCAATATATCCGTAATATCTCAGCTTTGATGCCTTTTAAACAGGCACTTACTGAGTCGTTTTTTCGTAACTAAACACAGTTCTTATATTTTCATTAGTATATATTAATTTATCTATATACATTCATAATCATGTATAGTTATAGTTATATCTTTATGTATGTAATAAACGCAATGTGATGTATGTTTTGTGCAGAGCCCCACTTAAACCAGCTATGTTGAACTGCAGGCATTTTAATTTCTGCTTAAATATTTATTCATCAATAAATAAATATGTACAACATGGGATGTAAAAGTTAAATAATTTGAGTTTGTAAACGTTTCGAATGAGAAAGGCTGTTTTTATCAGAAAAAGAAAAGACACAATTAAAAAAAAGAAAAAACTCACGCGCTCTCCGTTCCCCACACCCAGCTCGTCCGAAGGGAGGAGAGAACCAGCCCCTAAGCTATAAATGGTAATTCCTATACGTAGACTAACTAAGCGTCACTCGATTAATACAATTGAAAAATCCTAGTCTTTCAGGGCAGGTTTATTGTTATGCTAATCTTATTGTTCTTATTCCCAGTGGGGAGTAGGATCAACTCGCGCATTCAATGTGATATTGCATTGCAAGAGAGTTTCATCCAGGACAACCCACACGTTGAAGGGGGTGCTTGTTTTATGCTTCGGATGGCACGTAAGACTGATGCATGTATCACTTTGTATTTAATACTCAGTGATACTTCCACTTGTTGATTATTGCTCTTGCGTTTGAAATGCATGGATGCAGTATAAACACTAGGAAAAAGTACCTAGACAGGTTGCAGAGGCGCGCTGCTGCAATCATTGAAGGCAGAAAAAAAAAAAAAAAGACAAAATGAATTAAATCTAACTTCCTCCTCATCCTTTTGGCAGAAATTTTCCGTAGAATTGTATGCTGGTATACAAATGCCTAAATAGTCTAGCCCGGGCATATACCTATTAAATTAATGAGCAGTTCCGATTTTCTAGTCAATTCCATTATTACAATACTAGAAGCAAAGATCTGCAGATTCGCTTACCGTTAGCAAGAACTGCTAAGTACCAATCTTCGCAAAATTTTGAATCTTCGTTTCGCTACAACGGGGCAAAAACATGGAATTCCCTACCTGCCAATATATCCGTAATATCTCAGCTTTGATGCCTTTTAAACAGGCACTTACTGAGTCGTTTTTTCGTAACTAAACACAGTTCTTATATTTTCATTAGTATATATTAATTTATCTATATACATTCATAATCATGTATAGTTATAGTTATATCTTTATGTATGTAATAAACGCAATGTGATGTATGTTTTGTGCAGAGCCCCACTTAAACCAGCTATGTTGAACTGCAGGCATTTTAATTTCTGCTTAAATATTTATTCATCAATAAATAAATATGTACAACATGGGATGTAAAAGTTAAATAATTTGAGTTTGTAAACGTTTCGAATGAGAAAGGCTGTTTTTATCAGAAAAAGAAAAGACACAATTAAAAAAAAGAAAAAACTCACGCGCTCTCCGTTCCCCACACCCAGCTCGTCCGAAGGGAGGAGAGAACCAGCCCCTAAGCTATAAATGGTAATTCCTATACGTAGACTAACTAAGCGTCACTCGATTAATACAATTGAAAAATCCTAGTCTTTCAGGGCAGGTTTATTGTTATGCTAATCTTATTGTTCTTATTCCCAGTGGGGAGTAGGATCAACTCGCGCATTCAATGTGATATTGCATTGCAAGAGAGTTTCATCCAGGACAACCCACACGTTGAAGGGGGTGCTTGTTTTATGCTTCGGATGGCACGTAAGACTGATGCATGTATCACTTTGTATTTAATACTCAGTGATACTTCCACTTGTTGATTATTGCTCTTGCGTTTGAAATGCATGGATGCAGTATAAACACTAGGAAAAAGTACCTAGACAGGTTGCAGAGGCGCGCTGCTGCAATCATTGAAGGCAGAAAAAAAAAAAAAAAGACAAAATGAATTAAATCTAACTTCCTCCTCATCCTTTTGGCAGAAATTTTCCGTAGAATTGTATGCTGGTATACAAATGCCTAAATAGTCTAGCCCGGGCATATACCTATTAAATTAATGAGCAGTTCCGATTTTCTAGTCAATTCCATTATTACAATACTAGAAGCAAAGATCTGCAGATTCGCTTACCGTTAGCAAGAACTGCTAAGTACCAATCTTCGCAAAATTTTGAATCTTCGTTTCGCTACAACGGGGCAAAAACATGGAATTCCCTACCTGCCAATATATCCGTAATATCTCAGCTTTGATGCCTTTTAAACAGGCACTTACTGAGTCGTTTTTTCGTAACTAAACACAGTTCTTATATTTTCATTAGTATATATTAATTTATCTATATACATTCATAATCATGTATAGTTATAGTTATATCTTTATGTATGTAATAAACGCAATGTGATGTATGTTTTGTGCAGAGCCCCACTTAAACCAGCTATGTTGAACTGCAGGCATTTTAATTTCTGCTTAAATATTTATTCATCAATAAATAAATATGTACAACATGGGATGTAAAAGTTAAATAATTTGAGTTTGTAAACGTTTCGAATGAGAAAGGCTGTTTTTATCAGAAAAAGAAAAGACACAATTAAAAAAAAGAAAAAACTCACGCGCTCTCCGTTCCCCACACCCAGCTCGTCCGAAGGGAGGAGAGAACCAGCCCCTAAGCTATAAATGGTAATTCCTATACGTAGACTAACTAAGCGTCACTCGATTAATACAATTGAAAAATCCTAGTCTTTCAGGGCAGGTTTATTGTTATGCTAATCTTATTGTTCTTATTCCCAGTGGGGAGTAGGATCAACTCGCGCATTCAATGTGATATTGCATTGCAAGAGAGTTTCATCCAGGACAACCCACACGTTGAAGGGGGTGCTTGTTTTATGCTTCGGATGGCACGTAAGACTGATGCATGTATCACTTTGTATTTAATACTCAGTGATACTTCCACTTGTTGATTATTGCTCTTGCGTTTGAAATGCATGGATGCAGTAGAAACACTAGGAAAAAGTACCTAGACAGGTTGCAGAGGCGCGCTGCTGCAATCATTGAAGGCAGAAAAAAAAAAAAAAGACAAAATGAATTAAATCTAACTTCCTCCTCATCCTTTTGGCAGAAATTTTCCGTAGAATTGTATGCTGGTATACAAATGCCTAAATAGTCTAGCCCGGGCATATACCTATTAAATTAATGAGCAGTTCCGATTTTCTAGTCAATTCCATTATTACAATACTAGAAGCAAAGATCTGCAGATTCGCTTACCGTTAGCAAGAACTGCTAAGTACCAATCTTCGCAAAATTTTGAATCTTCGTTTCGCTACAACGGGGCAAAAACATGGAATTCCCTACCTGCCAATATATCCGTAATATCTCAGCTTTGATGCCTTTTAAACAGGCACTTACTGAGTCGTTTTTTCGTAACTAAACACAGTTCTTATATTTTCATTAGTATATATTAATTTATCTATATACATTCATAATCATGTATAGTTATAGTTATATCTTTATGTATGTAATAAACGCAATGTGATGTATGTTTTGTGCAGAGCCCCACTTAAACCAGCTATGTTGAACTGCAGGCATTTTAATTTCTGCTTAAATATTTATTCATCAATAAATAAATATGTACAACATGGGATGTAAAAGTTAAATAATTTGAGTTTGTAAACGTTTCGAATGAGAAAGGCTGTTTTTATCAGAAAAAGAAAAGACACAATTAAAAAAAAGAAAAAACTCACGCGCTCTCCGTTCCCCACACCCAGCTCGTCCGAAGGGAGGAGAGAACCAGCCCCTAAGCTATAAATGGTAATTCCTATACGTAGACTAACTAAGCGTCACTCGATTAATACAATTGAAAAATCCTAGTCTTTCAGGGCAGGTTTATTGTTATGCTAATCTTATTGTTCTTATTCCCAGTGGGGAGTAGGATCAACTCGCGCATTCAATGTGATATTGCATTGCAAGAGAGTTTCATCCAGGACAACCCACACGTTGAAGGGGGTGCTTGTTTTATGCTTCGGATGGCACGTAAGACTGATGCATGTATCACTTTGTATTTAATACTCAGTGATACTTCCACTTGTTGATTATTGCTCTTGCGTTTGAAATGCATGGATGCAGTATAAACACTAGGAAAAAGTACCTAGACAGGTTGCAGAGGCGCGCTGCTGCAATCATTGAAGGCAGAAAAAAAAAAAAAAAGACAAAATGAATTAAATCTAACTTCCTCCTCATCCTTTTGGCAGAAATTTTCCGTAGAATTGTATGCTGGTATACAAATGCCTAAATAGTCTAGCCCGGGCATATACCTATTAAATTAATGAGCAGTTCCGATTTTCTAGTCAATTCCATTATTACAATACTAGAAGCAAAGATCTGCAGATTCGCTTACCGTTAGCAAGAACTGCTAAGTACCAATCTTCGCAAAATTTTGAATCTTCGTTTCGCTACAACGGGGCAAAAACATGGAATTCCCTACCTGCCAATATATCCGTAATATCTCAGCTTTGATGCCTTTTAAACAGGCACTTACTGAGTCGTTTTTTCGTAACTAAACACAGTTCTTATATTTTCATTAGTATATATTAATTTATCTATATACATTCATAATCATGTATAGTTATAGTTATATCTTTATGTATGTAATAAACGCAATGTGATGTATGTTTTGTGCAGAGCCCCACTTAAACCAGCTATGTTGAACTGCAGGCATTTTAATTTCTGCTTAAATATTTATTCATCAATAAATAAATATGTACAACATGGGATGTAAAAGTTAAATAATTTGAGTTTGTAAACGTTTCGAATGAGAAAGGCTGTTTTTATCAGAAAAAGAAAAGACACAATTAAAAAAAAGAAAAAACTCACGCGCTCTCCGTTCCCCACACCCAGCTCGTCCGAAGGGAGGAGAGAACCAGCCCCTAAGCTATAAATGGTAATTCCTATACGTAGACTAACTAAGCGTCACTCGATTAATACAATTGAAAAATCCTAGTCTTTCAGGGCAGGTTTATTGTTATGCTAATCTTATTGTTCTTATTCCCAGTGGGGAGTAGGATCAACTCGCGCATTCAATGTGATATTGCATTGCAAGAGAGTTTCATCCAGGACAACCCACACGTTGAAGGGGGTGCTTGTTTTATGCTTCGGATGGCACGTAAGACTGATGCATGTATCACTTTGTATTTAATACTCAGTGATACTTCCACTTGTTGATTATTGCTCTTGCGTTTGAAATGCATGGATGCAGTATAAACACTAGGAAAAAGTACCTAGACAGGTTGCAGAGGCGCGCTGCTGCAATCATTGAAGGCAGAAAAAAAAAAAAAAAGACAAAATGAATTAAATCTAACTTCCTCCTCATCCTTTTGGCAGAAATTTTCCGTAGAATTGTATGCTGGTATACAAATGCCTAAATAGTCTAGCCCGGGCATATACCTATTAAATTAATGAGCAGTTCCGATTTTCTAGTCAATTCCATTATTACAATACTAGAAGCAAAGATCTGCAGATTCGCTTACCGTTAGCAAGAACTGCTAAGTACCAATCTTCGCAAAATTTTGAATCTTCGTTTCGCTACAACGGGGCAAAAACATGGAATTCCCTACCTGCCAATATATCCGTAATATCTCAGCTTTGATGCCTTTTAAACAGGCACTTACTGAGTCGTTTTTTCGTAACTAAACACAGTTCTTATATTTTCATTAGTATATATTAATTTATCTATATACATTCATAATCATGTATAGTTATAGTTATATCTTTATGTATGTAATAAACGCAATGTGATGTATGTTTTGTGCAGAGCCCCACTTAAACCAGCTATGTTGAACTGCAGGCATTTTAATTTCTGCTTAAATATTTATTCATCAATAAATAAATATGTACAACATGGGATGTAAAAGTTAAATAATTTGAGTTTGTAAACGTTTCGAATGAGAAAGGCTGTTTTTATCAGAAAAAGAAAAGACACAATTAAAAAAAAGAAAAAACTCACGCGCTCTCCGTTCCCCACACCCAGCTCGTCCGAAGGGAGGAGAGAACCAGCCCCTAAGCTATAAATGGTAATTCCTATACGTAGACTAACTAAGCGTCACTCGATTAATACAATTGAAAAATCCTAGTCTTTCAGGGCAGGTTTATTGTTATGCTAATCTTATTGTTCTTATTCCCAGTGGGGAGTAGGATCAACTCGCGCATTCAATGTGATATTGCATTGCAAGAGAGTTTCATCCAGGACAACCCACACGTTGAAGGGGGTGCTTGTTTTATGCTTCGGATGGCACGTAAGACTGATGCATGTATCACTTTGTATTTAATACTCAGTGATACTTCCACTTGTTGATTATTGCTCTTGCGTTTGAAATGCATGGATGCAGTATAAACACTAGGAAAAAGTACCTAGACAGGTTGCAGAGGCGCGCTGCTGCAATCATTGAAGGCAGAAAAAAAAAAAAAAAGACAAAATGAATTAAATCTAACTTCCTCCTCATCCTTTTGGCAGAAATTTTCCGTAGAATTGTATGCTGGTATACAAATGCCTAAATAGTCTAGCCCGGGCATATACCTATTAAATTAATGAGCAGTTCCGATTTTCTAGTCAATTCCATTATTACAATACTAGAAGCAAAGATCTGCAGATTCGCTTACCGTTAGCAAGAACTGCTAAGTACCAATCTTCGCAAAATTTTGAATCTTCGTTTCGCTACAACGGGGCAAAAACATGGAATTCCCTACCTGCCAATATATCCGTAATATCTCAGCTTTGATGCCTTTTAAACAGGCACTTACTGAGTCGTTTTTTCGTAACTAAACACAGTTCTTATATTTTCATTAGTATATATTAATTTATCTATATACATTCATAATCATGTATAGTTATAGTTATATCTTTATGTATGTAATAAACGCAATGTGATGTATGTTTTGTGCAGAGCCCCACTTAAACCAGCTATGTTGAACTGCAGGCATTTTAATTTCTGCTTAAATATTTATTCATCAATAAATAAATATGTACAACATGGGATGTAAAAGTTAAATAATTTGAGTTTGTAAACGTTTCGAATGAGAAAGGCTGTTTTTATCAGAAAAAGAAAAGACACAATTAAAAAAAAGAAAAAACTCACGCGCTCTCCGTTCCCCACACCCAGCTCGTCCGAAGGGAGGAGAGAACCAGCCCCTAAGCTATAAATGGTAATTCCTATACGTAGACTAACTAAGCGTCACTCGATTAATACAATTGAAAAATCCTAGTCTTTCAGGGCAGGTTTATTGTTATGCTAATCTTATTGTTCTTATTCCCAGTGGGGAGTAGGATCAACTCGCGCATTCAATGTGATATTGCATTGCAAGAGAGTTTCATCCAGGACAACCCACACGTTGAAGGGGGTGCTTGTTTTATGCTTCGGATGGCACGTAAGACTGATGCATGTATCACTTTGTATTTAATACTCAGTGATACTTCCACTTGTTGATTATTGCTCTTGCGTTTGAAATGCATGGATGCAGTATAAACACTAGGAAAAAGTACCTAGACAGGTTGCAGAGGCGCGCTGCTGCAATCATTGAAGGCAGAAAAAAAAAAAAAAAGACAAAATGAATTAAATCTAACTTCCTCCTCATCCTTTTGGCAGAAATTTTCCGTAGAATTGTATGCTGGTATACAAATGCCTAAATAGTCTAGCCCGGGCATATACCTATTAAATTAATGAGCAGTTCCGATTTTCTAGTCAATTCCATTATTACAATACTAGAAGCAAAGATCTGCAGATTCGCTTACCGTTAGCAAGAACTGCTAAGTACCAATCTTCGCAAAATTTTGAATCTTCGTTTCGCTACAACGGGGCAAAAACATGGAATTCCCTACCTGCCAATATATCCGTAATATCTCAGCTTTGATGCCTTTTAAACAGGCACTTACTGAGTCGTTTTTTCGTAACTAAACACAGTTCTTATATTTTCATTAGTATATATTAATTTATCTATATACATTCATAATCATGTATAGTTATAGTTATATCTTTATGTATGTAATAAACGCAATGTGATGTATGTTTTGTGCAGAGCCCCACTTAAACCAGCTATGTTGAACTGCAGGCATTTTAATTTCTGCTTAAATATTTATTCATCAATAAATAAATATGTACAACATGGGATGTAAAAGTTAAATAATTTGAGTTTGTAAACGTTTCGAATGAGAAAGGCTGTTTTTATCAGAAAAAGAAAAGACACAATTAAAAAAAAGAAAAAACTCACGCGCTCTCCGTTCCCCACACCCAGCTCGTCCGAAGGGAGGAGAGAACCAGCCCCTAAGCTATAAATGGTAATTCCTATACGTAGACTAACTAAGCGTCACTCGATTAATACAATTGAAAAATCCTAGTCTTTCAGGGCAGGTTTATTGTTATGCTAATCTTATTGTTCTTATTCCCAGTGGGGAGTAGGATCAACTCGCGCATTCAATGTGATATTGCATTGCAAGAGAGTTTCATCCAGGACAACCCACACGTTGAAGGGGGTGCTTGTTTTATGCTTCGGATGGCACGTAAGACTGATGCATGTATCACTTTGTATTTAATACTCAGTGATACTTCCACTTGTTGATTATTGCTCTTGCGTTTGAAATGCATGGATGCAGTAGAAACACTAGGAAAAAGTACCTAGACAGGTTGCAGAGGCGCGCTGCTGCAATCATTGAAGGCAGAAAAAAAAAAAAAAGACAAAATGAATTAAATCTAACTTCCTCCTCATCCTTTTGGCAGAAATTTTCCGTAGAATTGTATGCTGGTATACAAATGCCTAAATAGTCTAGCCCGGGCATATACCTATTAAATTAATGAGCAGTTCCGATTTTCTAGTCAATTCCATTATTACAATACTAGAAGCAAAGATCTGCAGATTCGCTTACCGTTAGCAAGAACTGCTAAGTACCAATCTTCGCAAAATTTTGAATCTTCGTTTCGCTACAACGGGGCAAAAACATGGAATTCCCTACCTGCCAATATATCCGTAATATCTCAGCTTTGATGCCTTTTAAACAGGCACTTACTGAGTCGTTTTTTCGTAACTAAACACAGTTCTTATATTTTCATTAGTATATATTAATTTATCTATATACATTCATAATCATGTATAGTTATAGTTATATCTTTATGTATGTAATAAACGCAATGTGATGTATGTTTTGTGCAGAGCCCCACTTAAACCAGCTATGTTGAACTGCAGGCATTTTAATTTCTGCTTAAATATTTATTCATCAATAAATAAATATGTACAACATGGGATGTAAAAGTTAAATAATTTGAGTTTGTAAACGTTTCGAATGAGAAAGGCTGTTTTTATCAGAAAAAGAAAAGACACAATTAAAAAAAAGAAAAAACTCACGCGCTCTCCGTTCCCCACACCCAGCTCGTCCGAAGGGAGGAGAGAACCAGCCCCTAAGCTATAAATGGTAATTCCTATACGTAGACTAACTAAGCGTCACTCGATTAATACAATTGAAAAATCCTAGTCTTTCAGGGCAGGTTTATTGTTATGCTAATCTTATTGTTCTTATTCCCAGTGGGGAGTAGGATCAACTCGCGCATTCAATGTGATATTGCATTGCAAGAGAGTTTCATCCAGGACAACCCACACGTTGAAGGGGGTGCTTGTTTTATGCTTCGGATGGCACGTAAGACTGATGCATGTATCACTTTGTATTTAATACTCAGTGATACTTCCACTTGTTGATTATTGCTCTTGCGTTTGAAATGCATGGATGCAGTAGAAACACTAGGAAAAAGTACCTAGACAGGTTGCAGAGGCGCGCTGCTGCAATCATTGAAGGCAGAAAAAAAAAAAAAAGACAAAATGAATTAAATCTAACTTCCTCCTCATCCTTTTGGCAGAAATTTTCCGTAGAATTGTATGCTGGTATACAAATGCCTAAATAGTCTAGCCCGGGCATATACCTATTAAATTAATGAGCAGTTCCGATTTTCTAGTCAATTCCATTATTACAATACTAGAAGCAAAGATCTGCAGATTCGCTTACCGTTAGCAAGAACTGCTAAGTACCAATCTTCGCAAAATTTTGAATCTTCGTTTCGCTACAACGGGGCAAAAACATGGAATTCCCTACCTGCCAATATATCCGTAATATCTCAGCTTTGATGCCTTTTAAACAGGCACTTACTGAGTCGTTTTTTCGTAACTAAACACAGTTCTTATATTTTCATTAGTATATATTAATTTATCTATATACATTCATAATCATGTATAGTTATAGTTATATCTTTATGTATGTAATAAACGCAATGTGATGTATGTTTTGTGCAGAGCCCCACTTAAACCAGCTATGTTGAACTGCAGGCATTTTAATTTCTGCTTAAATATTTATTCATCAATAAATAAATATGTACAACATGGGATGTAAAAGTTAAATAATTTGAGTTTGTAAACGTTTCGAATGAGAAAGGCTGTTTTTATCAGAAAAAGAAAAGACACAATTAAAAAAAAGAAAAAACTCACGCGCTCTCCGTTCCCCACACCCAGCTCGTCCGAAGGGAGGAGAGAACCAGCCCCTAAGCTATAAATGGTAATTCCTATACGTAGACTAACTAAGCGTCACTCGATTAATACAATTGAAAAATCCTAGTCTTTCAGGGCAGGTTTATTGTTATGCTAATCTTATTGTTCTTATTCCCAGTGGGGAGTAGGATCAACTCGCGCATTCAATGTGATATTGCATTGCAAGAGAGTTTCATCCAGGACAACCCACACGTTGAAGGGGGTGCTTGTTTTATGCTTCGGATGGCACGTAAGACTGATGCATGTATCACTTTGTATTTAATACTCAGTGATACTTCCACTTGTTGATTATTGCTCTTGCGTTTGAAATGCATGGATGCAGTATAAACACTAGGAAAAAGTACCTAGACAGGTTGCAGAGGCGCGCTGCTGCAATCATTGAAGGCAGAAAAAAAAAAAAAAGACAAAATGAATTAAATCTAACTTCCTCCTCATCCTTTTGGCAGAAATTTTCCGTAGAATTGTATGCTGGTATACAAATGCCTAAATAGTCTAGCCCGGGCATATACCTATTAAATTAATGAGCAGTTCCGATTTTCTAGTCAATTCCATTATTACAATACTAGAAGCAAAGATCTGCAGATTCGCTTACCGTTAGCAAGAACTGCTAAGTACCAATCTTCGCAAAATTTTGAATCTTCGTTTCGCTACAACGGGGCAAAAACATGGAATTCCCTACCTGCCAATATATCCGTAATATCTCAGCTTTGATGCCTTTTAAACAGGCACTTACTGAGTCGTTTTTTCGTAACTAAACACAGTTCTTATATTTTCATTAGTATATATTAATTTATCTATATACATTCATAATCATGTATAGTTATAGTTATATCTTTATGTATGTAATAAACGCAATGTGATGTATGTTTTGTGCAGAGCCCCACTTAAACCAGCTATGTTGAACTGCAGGCATTTTAATTTCTGCTTAAATATTTATTCATCAATAAATAAATATGTACAACATGGGATGTAAAAGTTAAATAATTTGAGTTTGTAAACGTTTCGAATGAGAAAGGCTGTTTTTATCAGAAAAAGAAAAGACACAATTAAAAAAAAGAAAAAACTCACGCGCTCTCCGTTCCCCACACCCAGCTCGTCCGAAGGGAGGAGAGAACCAGCCCCTAAGCTATAAATGGTAATTCCTATACGTAGACTAACTAAGCGTCACTCGATTAATACAATTGAAAAATCCTAGTCTTTCAGGGCAGGTTTATTGTTATGCTAATCTTATTGTTCTTATTCCCAGTGGGGAGTAGGATCAACTCGCGCATTCAATGTGATATTGCATTGCAAGAGAGTTTCATCCAGGACAACCCACACGTTGAAGGGGGTGCTTGTTTTATGCTTCGGATGGCACGTAAGACTGATGCATGTATCACTTTGTATTTAATACTCAGTGATACTTCCACTTGTTGATTATTGCTCTTGCGTTTGAAATGCATGGATGCAGTATAAACACTAGGAAAAAGTACCTAGACAGGTTGCAGAGGCGCGCTGCTGCAATCATTGAAGGCAGAAAAAAAAAAAAAAGACAAAATGAATTAAATCTAACTTCCTCCTCATCCTTTTGGCAGAAATTTTCCGTAGAATTGTATGCTGGTATACAAATGCCTAAATAGTCTAGCCCGGGCATATACCTATTAAATTAATGAGCAGTTCCGATTTTCTAGTCAATTCCATTATTACAATACTAGAAGCAAAGATCTGCAGATTCGCTTACCGTTAGCAAGAACTGCTAAGTACCAATCTTCGCAAAATTTTGAATCTTCGTTTCGCTACAACGGGGCAAAAACATGGAATTCCCTACCTGCCAATATATCCGTAATATCTCAGCTTTGATGCCTTTTAAACAGGCACTTACTGAGTCGTTTTTTCGTAACTAAACACAGTTCTTATATTTTCATTAGTATATATTAATTTATCTATATACATTCATAATCATGTATAGTTATAGTTATATCTTTATGTATGTAATAAACGCAATGTGATGTATGTTTTGTGCAGAGCCCCACTTAAACCAGCTATGTTGAACTGCAGGCATTTTAATTTCTGCTTAAATATTTATTCATCAATCAATAAATATGTACAACATGGGATGTAAAAGTTAAATAATTTGAGTTTGTAAACGTTTCGAATGAGAAAGGCTGTTTTTATCAGAAAAAGAAAAGACACAATTAAAAAAAAGAAAAAACTCACGCGCTCTCCGTTCCCCACACCCAGCTCGTCCGAAGGGAGGAGAGAACCAGCCCCTAAGCTATAAATGGTAATTCCTATACGTAGACTAACTAAGCGTCACTCGATTAATACAATTGAAAAATCCTAGTCTTTCAGGGCAGGTTTATTGTTATGCTAATCTTATTGTTCTTATTCCCAGTGGGGAGTAGGATCAACTCGCGCATTCAATGTGATATTGCATTGCAAGAGAGTTTCATCCAGGACAACCCACACGTTGAAGGGGGTGCTTGTTTTATGCTTCGGATGGCACGTAAGACTGATGCATGTATCACTTTGTATTTAATACTCAGTGATACTTCCACTTGTTGATTATTGCTCTTGCGTTTGAAATGCATGGATGCAGTAGAAACACTAGGAAAAAGTACCTAGACAGGTTGCAGAGGCGCGCTGCTGCAATCATTGAAGGCAGAAAAAAAAAAAAAAGACAAAATGAATTAAATCTAACTTCCTCCTCATCCTTTTGGCAGAAATTTTCCGTAGAATTGTATGCTGGTATACAAATGCCTAAATAGTCTAGCCCGGGCATATACCTATTAAATTAATGAGCAGTTCCGATTTTCTAGTCAATTCCATTATTACAATACTAGAAGCAAAGATCTGCAGATTCGCTTACCGTTAGCAAGAACTGCTAAGTACCAATCTTCGCAAAATTTTGAATCTTCGTTTCGCTACAACGGGGCAAAAACATGGAATTCCCTACCTGCCAATATATCCGTAATATCTCAGCTTTGATGCCTTTTAAACAGGCACTTACTGAGTCGTTTTTTCGTAACTAAACACAGTTCTTATATTTTCATTAGTATATATTAATTTATCTATATACATTCATAATCATGTATAGTTATAGTTATATCTTTATGTATGTAATAAACGCAATGTGATGTATGTTTTGTGCAGAGCCCCACTTAAACCAGCTATGTTGAACTGCAGGCATTTTAATTTCTGCTTAAATATTTATTCATCAATAAATAAATATGTACAACATGGGATGTAAAAGTTAAATAATTTGAGTTTGTAAACGTTTCGAATGAGAAAGGCTGTTTTTATCAGAAAAAGAAAAGACACAATTAAAAAAAAGAAAAAACTCACGCGCTCTCCGTTCCCCACACCCAGCTCGTCCGAAGGGAGGAGAGAACCAGCCCCTAAGCTATAAATGGTAATTCCTATACGTAGACTAACTAAGCGTCACTCGATTAATACAATTGAAAAATCCTAGTCTTTCAGGGCAGGTTTATTGTTATGCTAATCTTATTGTTCTTATTCCCAGTGGGGAGTAGGATCAACTCGCGCATTCAATGTGATATTGCATTGCAAGAGAGTTTCATCCAGGACAACCCACACGTTGAAGGGGGTGCTTGTTTTATGCTTCGGATGGCACGTAAGACTGATGCATGTATCACTTTGTATTTAATACTCAGTGATACTTCCACTTGTTGATTATTGCTCTTGCGTTTGAAATGCATGGATGCAGTAGAAACACTAGGAAAAAGTACCTAGACAGGTTGCAGAGGCGCGCTGCTGCAATCATTGAAGGCAGAAAAAAAAAAAAAAGACAAAATGAATTAAATCTAACTTCCTCCTCATCCTTTTGGCAGAAATTTTCCGTAGAATTGTATGCTGGTATACAAATGCCTAAATAGTCTAGCCCGGGCATATACCTATTAAATTAATGAGCAGTTCCGATTTTCTAGTCAATTCCATTATTACAATACTAGAAGCAAAGATCTGCAGATTCGCTTACCGTTAGCAAGAACTGCTAAGTACCAATCTTCGCAAAATTTTGAATCTTCGTTTCGCTACAACGGGGCAAAAACATGGAATTCCCTACCTGCCAATATATCCGTAATATCTCAGCTTTGATGCCTTTTAAACAGGCACTTACTGAGTCGTTTTTTCGTAACTAAACACAGTTCTTATATTTTCATTAGTATATATTAATTTATCTATATACATTCATAATCATGTATAGTTATAGTTATATCTTTATGTATGTAATAAACGCAATGTGATGTATGTTTTGTGCAGAGCCCCACTTAAACCAGCTATGTTGAACTGCAGGCATTTTAATTTCTGCTTAAATATTTATTCATCAATAAATAAATATGTACAACATGGGATGTAAAAGTTAAATAATTTGAGTTTGTAAACGTTTCGAATGAGAAAGGCTGTTTTTATCAGAAAAAGAAAAGACACAATTAAAAAAAAGAAAAAACTCACGCGCTCTCCGTTCCCCACACCCAGCTCGTCCGAAGGGAGGAGAGAACCAGCCCCTAAGCTATAAATGGTAATTCCTATACGTAGACTAACTAAGCGTCACTCGATTAATACAATTGAAAAATCCTAGTCTTTCAGGGCAGGTTTATTGTTATGCTAATCTTATTGTTCTTATTCCCAGTGGGGAGTAGGATCAACTCGCGCATTCAATGTGATATTGCATTGCAAGAGAGTTTCATCCAGGACAACCCACACGTTGAAGGGGGTGCTTGTTTTATGCTTCGGATGGCACGTAAGACTGATGCATGTATCACTTTGTATTTAATACTCAGTGATACTTCCACTTGTTGATTATTGCTCTTGCGTTTGAAATGCATGGATGCAGTATAAACACTAGGAAAAAGTACCTAGACAGGTTGCAGAGGCGCGCTGCTGCAATCATTGAAGGCAGAAAAAAAAAAAAAAGACAAAATGAATTAAATCTAACTTCCTCCTCATCCTTTTGGCAGAAATTTTCCGTAGAATTGTATGCTGGTATACAAATGCCTAAATAGTCTAGCCCGGGCATATACCTATTAAATTAATGAGCAGTTCCGATTTTCTAGTCAATTCCATTATTACAATACTAGAAGCAAAGATCTGCAGATTCGCTTACCGTTAGCAAGAACTGCTAAGTACCAATCTTCGCAAAATTTTGAATCTTCGTTTCGCTACAACGGGGCAAAAACATGGAATTCCCTACCTGCCAATATATCCGTAATATCTCAGCTTTGATGCCTTTTAAACAGGCACTTACTGAGTCGTTTTTTCGTAACTAAACACAGTTCTTATATTTTCATTAGTATATATTAATTTATCTATATACATTCATAATCATGTATAGTTATAGTTATATCTTTATGTATGTAATAAACGCAATGTGATGTATGTTTTGTGCAGAGCCCCACTTAAACCAGCTATGTTGAACTGCAGGCATTTTAATTTCTGCTTAAATATTTATTCATCAATAAATAAATATGTACAACATGGGATGTAAAAGTTAAATAATTTGAGTTTGTAAACGTTTCGAATGAGAAAGGCTGTTTTTATCAGAAAAAGAAAAGACACAATTAAAAAAAAGAAAAAACTCACGCGCTCTCCGTTCCCCACACCCAGCTCGTCCGAAGGGAGGAGAGAACCAGCCCCTAAGCTATAAATGGTAATTCCTATACGTAGACTAACTAAGCGTCACTCGATTAATACAATTGAAAAATCCTAGTCTTTCAGGGCAGGTTTATTGTTATGCTAATCTTATTGTTCTTATTCCCAGTGGGGAGTAGGATCAACTCGCGAATTCAATGTGATATTGCATTGCAAGAGAGTTTCATCCAGGACAACCCACACGTTGAAGGGGGTGCTTGTTTTATGCTTCGGATGGCACGTAAGACTGATGCATGTATCACTTTGTATTTAATACTCAGTGATACTTCCACTTGTTGATTATTGCTCTTGCGTTTGAAATGCATGGATGCAGTATAAACACTAGGAAAAAGTACCTAGACAGGTTGCAGAGGCGCGCTGCTGCAATCATTGAAGGCAGAAAAAAAAAAAAAAGACAAAATGAATTAAATCTAACTTCCTCCTCATCCTTTTGGCAGAAATTTTCCGTAGAATTGTATGCTGGTATACAAATGCCTAAATAGTCTAGCCCGGGCATATACCTATTAAATTAATGAGCAGTTCCGATTTTCTAGTCAATTCCATTATTACAATACTAGAAGCAAAGATCTGCAGATTCGCTTACCGTTAGCAAGAACTGCTAAGTACCAATCTTCGCAAAACTTTGAATCTTCGTTTCGCTACAACGGGGCAAAAACATGGAATTCCCTACCTGCCAATATATCCGTAATATCTCAGCTTTGATGCCTTTTAAACAGGCACTTACTGAGTCGTTTTTTCGTAACTAAACACAGTTCTTATATTTTCATTAGTATATATTAATTTATCTATATACATTCATAATCATGTATAGTTATAGTTATATCTTTATGTATGTAATAAACGCAATGTGATGTATGTTTTGTGCAGAGCCCCACTTAAACCAGCTATGTTGAACTGCAGGCATTTTAATTTCTGCTTAAATATTTATTCATCAATAAATAAATATGTACAACATGGGATGTAAAAGTTAAATAATTTGAGTTTGTAAACGTTTCGAATGAGAAAGGCTGTTTTTATCAGAAAAAGAAAAGACACAATTAAAAAAAAGAAAAAACTCACGCGCTCTCCGTTCCCCACACCCAGCTCGTCCGAAGGGAGGAGAGAACCAGCCCCTAAGCTATAAATGGTAATTCCTATACGTAGACTAACTAAGCGTCACTCGATTAATACAATTGAAAAATCCTAGTCTTTCAGGGCAGGTTTATTGTTATGCTAATCTTATTGTTCTTATTCCCAGTGGGGAGTAGGATCAACTCGCGCATTCAATGTGATATTGCATTGCAAGAGAGTTTCATCCAGGACAACCCACACGTTGAAGGGGGTGCTTGTTTTATGCTTCGGATGGCACGTAAGACTGATGCATGTATCACTTTGTATTTAATACTCAGTGATACTTCCACTTGTTGATTATTGCTCTTGCGTTTGAAATGCATGGATGCAGTATAAACACTAGGAAAAAGTACCTAGACAGGTTGCAGAGGCGCGCTGCTGCAATCATTGAAGGCAGAAAAAAAAAAAAAAGACAAAATGAATTAAATCTAACTTCCTCCTCATCCTTTTGGCAGAAATTTTCCGTAGAATTGTATGCTGGTATACAAATGCCTAAATAGTCTAGCCCGGGCATATACCTATTAAATTAATGAGCAGTTCCGATTTTCTAGTCAATTCCATTATTACAATACTAGAAGCAAAGATCTGCAGATTCGCTTACCGTTAGCAAGAACTGCTAAGTACCAATCTTCGCAAAATTTTGAATCTTCGTTTCGCTACAACGGGGCAAAAACATGGAATTCCCTACCTGCCAATATATCCGTAATATCTCAGCTTTGATGCCTTTTAAACAGGCACTTACTGAGTCGTTTTTTCGTAACTAAACACAGTTCTTATATTTTCATTAGTATATATTAATTTATCTATATACATTCATAATCATGTATAGTTATAGTTATATCTTTATGTATGTAATAAACGCAATGTGATGTATGTTTTGTGCAGAGCCCCACTTAAACCAGCTATGTTGAACTGCAGGCATTTTAATTTCTGCTTAAATATTTATTCATCAATAAATAAATATGTACAACATGGGATGTAAAAGTTAAATAATTTGAGTTTGTAAACGTTTCGAATGAGAAAGGCTGTTTTTATCAGAAAAAGAAAAGACACAATTAAAAAAAAGAAAAAACTCACGCGCTCTCCGTTCCCCACACCCAGCTCGTCCGAAGGGAGGAGAGAACCAGCCCCTAAGCTATAAATGGTAATTCCTATACGTAGACTAACTAAGCGTCACTCGATTAATACAATTGAAAAATCCTAGTCTTTCAGGGCAGGTTTATTGTTATGCTAATCTTATTGTTCTTATTCCCAGTGGGGAGTAGGATCAACTCGCGCATTCAATGTGATATTGCATTGCAAGAGAGTTTCATCCAGGACAACCCACACGTTGAAGGGGGTGCTTGTTTTATGCTTCGGATGGCACGTAAGACTGATGCATGTATCACTTTGTATTTAATACTCAGTGATACTTCCACTTGTTGATTATTGCTCTTGCGTTTGAAATGCATGGATGCAGTATAAACACTAGGAAAAAGTACCTAGACAGGTTGCAGAGGCGCGCTGCTGCAATCATTGAAGGCAGAAAAAAAAAAAAAAAGACAAAATGAATTAAATCTAACTTCCTCCTCATCCTTTTGGCAGAAATTTTCCGTAGAATTGTATGCTGGTATACAAATGCCTAAATAGTCTAGCCCGGGCATATACCTATTAAATTAATGAGCAGTTCCGATTTTCTAGTCAATTCCATTATTACAATACTAGAAGCAAAGATCTGCAGATTCGCTTACCGTTAGCAAGAACTGCTAAGTACCAATCTTCGCAAAATTTTGAATCTTCGTTTCGCTACAACGGGGCAAAAACATGGAATTCCCTACCTGCCAATATATCCGTAATATCTCAGCTTTGATGCCTTTTAAACAGGCACTTACTGAGTCGTTTTTTCGTAACTAAACACAGTTCTTATATTTTCATTAGTATATATTAATTTATCTATATACATTCATAATCATGTATAGTTATAGTTATATCTTTATGTATGTAATAAACGCAATGTGATGTATGTTTTGTGCAGAGCCCCACTTAAACCAGCTATGTTGAACTGCAGGCATTTTAATTTCTGCTTAAATATTTATTCATCAATCAATAAATATGTACAACATGGGATGTAAAAGTTAAATAATTTGAGTTTGTAAACGTTTCGAATGAGAAAGGCTGTTTTTATCAGAAAAAGAAAAGACACAATTAAAAAAAAGAAAAAACTCACGCGCTCTCCGTTCCCCACACCCAGCTCGTCCGAAGGGAGGAGAGAACCAGCCCCTAAGCTATAAATGGTAATTCCTATACGTAGACTAACTAAGCGTCACTCGATTAATACAATTGAAAAATCCTAGTCTTTCAGGGCAGGTTTATTGTTATGCTAATCTTATTGTTCTTATTCCCAGTGGGGAGTAGGATCAACTCGCGCATTCAATGTGATATTGCATTGCAAGAGAGTTTCATCCAGGACAACCCACACGTTGAAGGGGGTGCTTGTTTTATGCTTCGGATGGCACGTAAGACTGATGCATGTATCACTTTGTATTTAATACTCAGTGATACTTCCACTTGTTGATTATTGCTCTTGCGTTTGAAATGCATGGATGCAGTATAAACACTAGGAAAAAGTACCTAGACAGGTTGCAGAGGCGCGCTGCTGCAATCATTGAAGGCAGAAAAAAAAAAAAAAGACAAAATGAATTAAATCTAACTTCCTCCTCATCCTTTTGGCAGAAATTTTCCGTAGAATTGTATGCTGGTATACAAATGCCTAAATAGTCTAGCCCGGGCATATACCTATTAAATTAATGAGCAGTTCCGATTTTCTAGTCAATTCCATTATTACAATACTAGAAGCAAAGATCTGCAGATTCGCTTACCGTTAGCAAGAACTGCTAAGTACCAATCTTCGCAAAACTTTGAATCTTCGTTTCGCTACAACGGGGCAAAAACATGGAATTCCCTACCTGCCAATATATCCGTAATATCTCAGCTTTGATGCCTTTTAAACAGGCACTTACTGAGTCGTTTTTTCGTAACTAAACACAGTTCTTATATTTTCATTAGTATATATTAATTTATCTATATACATTCATAATCATGTATAGTTATAGTTATATCTTTATGTATGTAATAAACGCAATGTGATGTATGTTTTGTGCAGAGCCCCACTTAAACCAGCTATGTTGAACTGCAGGCATTTTAATTTCTACTTAAATATTTATTCATCAATCAATAAATATGTACAACATGGGATGTAAAAGTTAAATAATTTGAGTTTGTAAACGTTTCGAATGAGAAAGGCTGTTTTTATCAGAAAAAGAAAAGACACAATTAAAAAAAAGAAAAAAACTCACGCGCTCTCCGTTCCCCACACCCAGCTCGTCCGAAGGGAGGAGAGAACCAGCCCCTAAGCTATAAATGGTAATTCCTATACGTAGACTAACTAAGCGTCACTCGATTAATACAATTGAAAAATCCTAGTCTTTCAGGGCAGGTTTATTGTTATGCTAATCTTATTGTTCTTATTCCCAGTGGGGAGTAGGATCAACTCGCGCATTCAATGTGATATTGCATTGCAAGAGAGTTTCATCCAGGACAACCCACACGTTGAAGGGGGTGCTTGTTTTATGCTTCGGATGGCACGTAAGACTGATGCATGTATCACTTTGTATTTAATACTCAGTGATACTTCCACTTGTTGATTATTGCTCTTGCGTTTGAAATGCATGGATGCAGTATAAACACTAGGAAAAAGTACCTAGACAGGTTGCAGAGGCGCGCTGCTGCAATCATTGAAGGCAGAAAAAAAAAAAAAAGACAAAATGAATTAAATCTAACTTCCTCCTCATCCTTTTGGCAGAAATTTTCCGTAGAATTGTATGCTGGTATACAAATGCCTAAATAGTCTAGCCCGGGCATATACCTATTAAATTAATGAGCAGTTCCGATTTTCTAGTCAATTCCATTATTACAATACTAGAAGCAAAGATCTGCAGATTCGCTTACCGTTAGCAAGAACTGCTAAGTACCAATCTTCGCAAAACTTTGAATCTTCGTTTCGCTACAACGGGGCAAAAACATGGAATTCCCTACCTGCCAATATATCCGTAATATCTCAGCTTTGATGCCTTTTAAACAGGCACTTACTGAGTCGTTTTTTCGTAACTAAACACAGTTCTTATATTTTCATTAGTATATATTAATTTATCTATATACATTCATAATCATGTATAGTTATAGTTATATCTTTATGTATGTAATAAACGCAATGTGATGTATGTTTTGTGCAGAGCCCCACTTAAACCAGCTATGTTGAACTGCAGGCATTTTAATTTCTACTTAAATATTTATTCATCAATCAATAAATATGTACAACATGGGATGTAAAAGTTAAATAATTTGAGTTTGTAAACGTTTCGAATGAGAAAGGCTGTTTTTATCAGAAAAAGAAAAGACACAATTAAAAAAAAGAAAAAAACTCACGCGCTCTCCGTTCCCCACACCCAGCTCGTCCGAAGGGAGGAGAGAACCAGCCCCTAAGCTATAAATGGTAATTCCTATACGTAGACTAACTAAGCGTCACTCGATTAATACAATTGAAAAATCCTAGTCTTTCAGGGCAGGTTTATTGTTATGCTAATCTTATTGTTCTTATTCCCAGTGGGGAGTAGGATCAACTCGCGCATTCAATGTGATATTGCATTGCAAGAGAGTTTCATCCAGGACAACCCACACGTTGAAGGGGGTGCTTGTTTTATGCTTCGGATGGCACGTAAGACTGATGCATGTATCACTTTGTATTTAATACTCAGTGATACTTCCACTTGTTGATTATTGCTCTTGCGTTTGAAATGCATGGATGCAGTATAAACACTAGGAAAAAGTACCTAGACAGGTTGCAGAGGCGCGCTGCTGCAATCATTGAAGGCAGAAAAAAAAAAAAAAGACAAAATGAATTAAATCTAACTTCCTCCTCATCCTTTTGGCAGAAATTTTCCGTAGAATTGTATGCTGGTATACAAATGCCTAAATAGTCTAGCCCGGGCATATACCTATTAAATTAATGAGCAGTTCCGATTTTCTAGTCAATTCCATTATTACAATACTAGAAGCAAAGATCTGCAGATTCGCTTACCGTTAGCAAGAACTGCTAAGTACCAATCTTCGCAAAACTTTGAATCTTCGTTTCGCTACAACGGGGCAAAAACATGGAATTCCCTACCTGCCAATATATCCGTAATATCTCAGCTTTGATGCCTTTTAAACAGGCACTTACTGAGTCGTTTTTTCGTAACTAAACACAGTTCTTATATTTTCATTAGTATATATTAATTTATCTATATACATTCATAATCATGTATAGTTATAGTTATATCTTTATGTATGTAATAAACGCAATGTGATGTATGTTTTGTGCAGAGCCCCACTTAAACCAGCTATGTTGAACTGCAGGCATTTTAATTTCTGCTTAAATATTTATTCATCAATCAATAAATATGTACAACATGGGATGTAAAAGTTAAATAATTTGAGTTTGTAAACGTTTCGAATGAGAAAGGCTGTTTTTATCAGAAAAAGAAAAGACACAATTAAAAAAAAGAAAAAACTCACGCGCTCTCCGTTCCCCACACCCAGCTCGTCCGAAGGGAGGAGAGAACCAGCCCCTAAGCTATAAATGGTAATTCCTATACGTAGACTAACTAAGCGTCACTCGATTAATACAATTGAAAAATCCTAGTCTTTCAGGGCAGGTTTATTGTTATGCTAATCTTATTGTTCTTATTCCCAGTGGGGAGTAGGATCAACTCGCGCATTCAATGTGATATTGCATTGCAAGAGAGTTTCATCCAGGACAACCCACACGTTGAAGGGGGTGCTTGTTTTATGCTTCGGATGGCACGTAAGACTGATGCATGTATCACTTTGTATTTAATACTCAGTGATACTTCCACTTGTTGATTATTGCTCTTGCGTTTGAAATGCATGGATGCAGTATAAACACTAGGAAAAAGTACCTAGACAGGTTGCAGAGGCGCGCTGCTGCAATCATTGAAGGCAGAAAAAAAAAAAAAAGACAAAATGAATTAAATCTAACTTCCTCCTCATCCTTTTGGCAGAAATTTTCCGTAGAATTGTATGCTGGTATACAAATGCCTAAATAGTCTAGCCCGGGCATATACCTATTAAATTAATGAGCAGTTCCGATTTTCTAGTCAATTCCATTATTACAATACTAGAAGCAAAGATCTGCAGATTCGCTTACCGTTAGCAAGAACTGCTAAGTACCAATCTTCGCAAAATTTTGAATCTTCGTTTCGCTACAACGGGGCAAAAACATGGAATTCCCTACCTGCCAATATATCCGTAATATCTCAGCTTTGATGCCTTTTAAACAGGCACTTACTGAGTCGTTTTTTCGTAACTAAACACAGTTCTTATATTTTCATTAGTATATATTAATTTATCTATATACATTCATAATCATGTATAGTTATAGTTATATCTTTATGTATGTAATAAACGCAATGTGATGTATGTTTTGTGCAGAGCCCCACTTAAACCAGCTATGTTGAACTGCAGGCATTTTAATTTCTGCTTAAATATTTATTCATCAATCAATAAATATGTACAACATGGGATGTAAAAGTTAAATAATTTGAGTTTGTAAACGTTTCGAATGAGAAAGGCTGTTTTTATCAGAAAAAGAAAAGACACAATTAAAAAAAAGAAAAAACTCACGCGCTCTCCGTTCCCCACACCCAGCTCGTCCGAAGGGAGGAGAGAACCAGCCCCTAAGCTATAAATGGTAATTCCTATACGTAGACTAACTAAGCGTCACTCGATTAATACAATTGAAAAATCCTAGTCTTTCAGGGCAGGTTTATTGTTATGCTAATCTTATTGTTCTTATTCCCAGTGGGGAGTAGGATCAACTCGCGCATTCAATGTGATATTGCATTGCAAGAGAGTTTCATCCAGGACAACCCACACGTTGAAGGGGGTGCTTGTTTTATGCTTCGGATGGCACGTAAGACTGATGCATGTATCACTTTGTATTTAATACTCAGTGATACTTCCACTTGTTGATTATTGCTCTTGCGTTTGAAATGCATGGATGCAGTATAAACACTAGGAAAAAGTACCTAGACAGGTTGCAGAGGCGCGCTGCTGCAATCATTGAAGGCAGAAAAAAAAAAAAAAGACAAAATGAATTAAATCTAACTTCCTCCTCATCCTTTTGGCAGAAATTTTCCGTAGAATTGTATGCTGGTATACAAATGCCTAAATAGTCTAGCCCGGGCATATACCTATTAAATTAATGAGCAGTTCCGATTTTCTAGTCAATTCCATTATTACAATACTAGAAGCAAAGATCTGCAGATTCGCTTACCGTTAGCAAGAACTGCTAAGTACCAATCTTCGCAAAATTTTGAATCTTCGTTTCGCTACAACGGGGCAAAAACATGGAATTCCCTACCTGCCAATATATCCGTAATATCTCAGCTTTGATGCCTTTTAAACAGGCACTTACTGAGTCGTTTTTTCGTAACTAAACACAGTTCTTATATTTTCATTAGTATATATTAATTTATCTATATACATTCATAATCATGTATAGTTATAGTTATATCTTTATGTATGTAATAAACGCAATGTGATGTATGTTTTGTGCAGAGCCCCACTTAAACCAGCTATGTTGAACTGCAGGCATTTTAATTTCTGCTTAAATATTTATTCATCAATAAATAAATATGTACAACATGGGATGTAAAAGTTAAATAATTTGAGTTTGTAAACGTTTCGAATGAGAAAGGCTGTTTTTATCAGAAAAAGAAAAGACACAATTAAAAAAAAGAAAAAACTCACGCGCTCTCCGTTCCCCACACCCAGCTCGTCCGAAGGGAGGAGAGAACCAGCCCCTAAGCTATAAATGGTAATTCCTATACGTAGACTAACTAAGCGTCACTCGATTAATACAATTGAAAAATCCTAGTCTTTCAGGGCAGGTTTATTGTTATGCTAATCTTATTGTTCTTATTCCCAGTGGGGAGTAGGATCAACTCGCGCATTCAATGTGATATTGCATTGCAAGAGAGTTTCATCCAGGACAACCCACACGTTGAAGGGGGTGCTTGTTTTATGCTTCGGATGGCACGTAAGACTGATGCATGTATCACTTTGTATTTAATACTCAGTGATACTTCCACTTGTTGATTATTGCTCTTGCGTTTGAAATGCATGGATGCAGTATAAACACTAGGAAAAAGTACCTAGACAGGTTGCAGAGGCGCGCTGCTGCAATCATTGAAGGCAGAAAAAAAAAAAAGACAAAATGAATTAAATCTAACTTCCTCCTCATCCTTTTGGCAGAAATTTTCCGTAGAATTGTATGCTGGTATACAAATGCCTAAATAGTCTAGCCCGGGCATATACCTATTAAATTAATGAGCAGTTCCGATTTTCTAGTCAATTCCATTATTACAATACTAGAAGCAAAGATCTGCAGATTCGCTTACCGTTAGCAAGAACTGCTAAGTACCAATCTTCGCACAATTTTGAATCTTCGTTTCGCTACAACGGGGCAAAAACATGGAATTCCCTACCTGCCAATATATCCGTAATATCTCAGCTTTGATGCCTTTTAAACAGGCACTTACTGAGTCCTTTTTTCGTAACTAAACACAGTTCTTATATTTTCATTAGTATATATTAATTTATCTATATACATTCATAATCATGTATAGTTATAGTTATATCTTTATGTATGTAATAAACGCAATGTGATGTATGTTTTGTGCAGAGCCCCACTTAAACCAGCTATGTTGAACTGCAGGCATTTTAATTTCTGCTTAAATATTTATTCATCAATAAATAAATATGTACAACATGGGATGTAAAAGTTAAATAATTTGAGTTTGTAAACGTTTCGAATGAGAAAGGCTGTTTTTATCAGAAAAAGAAAAGACAAAATTAAAAAAAGAAAAAACTCACGCGCTCTCCGTTCCCCACACCCAGCTCGCTATAAATATGGTAATTCCTCTTCTCCCCGACGACCGCCATCTTGAATTGGAGTCGGCCGAGAAGGCCCTGGGGACGAGGTTGGGTCAAACGCGACATGATACATAGATAGATAGATAGATATCAGGATACCTGGATAGATACATAGATACCTGGATACCTGGATAGATACATAGATAGATTGACGAAACGGTGGAACAAAAGTCTAACTAACTAACAAGTACAAACGTTTATTTTTATAATTTATACAAATTTTGTACATTTTTATATATTCTCCCATAGAAGGCTTATATGAAACCACAGACAGATGGCTTGGGCTACCTGTTCATCGACTCGACAATGCACATAATGCAGTATATTTTTATTTTATTTTATCTTATTTGATTCATTTTATTGTATTTCATTTATTTTTTTACACAATTACCTTAGTTGGGCTTCCTGTGTCTTGTCAAACATTATGCTTTGCTACCAGGCTTTAATTTGCGCAACCTCTGTTTCAGGGTGTCTCGTGGCAGAACTATTGTCACAGTTCGCAAATTTTGCAACTCCTTTGCTGTATCCCCTGGTTTAATGCAAATTAATCCAAGTGGAATAGTATCTGTGTGATTTTAAATCGTTCGCCATGTCTGCTAAAGCTATTTACGAGTCCGATGGCAAAACTCTTTTGTCAAAATATCTGGTCAACGGGAGCTACGCCAAAAACCGGTTTGTTGTGATCGATAAAGAGAGTAATTGGGATGAATTGATGAAGAAAAATCCTTGGCTTAAAGAAGAGGTAAGAATATTACTCAATAACGTAGGTTTTTTTTCCCTACTTTTATTTTAACTGAGTTTGAAAGTTGGCAGTGTGACTCTAGAACGCCGGGTCATACGATATCAGCTGATATTTTGATAACTTTTGTGACGTATGCTACTTTAATATAAGCTTATGCATTTTGCAATAAAGATTTATTTGGATTTGTTATTTTCTTAGTTTTGTGTACGAAAAAAAACATAATGTTTGAGGTTATTTAACTTTGTACATGTTGTGGCATCTTTCATTTTACATAAGTATATAATTTTAAAGCTAAAGGTGACTCGACCCATCATTTTTGCTTGGAAACCTTCCAACTTTGAACCTCATATGACTATAGAGATTGATTTCGATTTAATATCTACTGGGACACATGTGTTACATATAGACTAAACTACAATAGGATATTTTTTCAATAGATCCGATTACATATCATGTGGTAATGGGTGTGTGCATGACCAGTTTTGACCTGGAATCGAATTTTATACCTGATCAACTGCATTTTCTAGGGAAATGCTTTTTTCTGCCTTTGACTTCCAACTTTGAACCTCATATGCCTAGAGAGATTGATTTCTATTTAATATCTACTGGGACACATGTGTTACATATAGACTAAACAATAGGATATTTTTTCAAGGAGATCCGATTACATATCATGTGGTAATGACAGCTATAGTGTGTGCATGACCAGTTTTGACTTGGAATCGAATTTTATACCTGATCAACTGCATTTTCTAGGGAAATGCTTTCTTCTGCCTATGACTTCCTCTGGGTGCCATTACATCAAAATCTATGAGACATATTTCACGATATCAAATCAACATAATATTATTTTTTGAGAACTAAACAAAGTGCCTCCAGTAGCCAAAATTGCTGCTAAGTTCTGAGATATCTTTTTACAAAAAAACATTGTTCATTTTATTTGAATACTTGCTTGAAAAGGCAATCCAGTAACTCAACTTTGCCAAAATGGAAAAAAATAATATGATTTAAGATAAGTATGCAATATTTACTTCACACTGTTGTTTTACAGACACTCTTTTACATGAAAACTGCAATCATGTCAAATTTCGTCAATTCTTGTTCTTGGATTTTTTTGCAACTGATCAATGCACTGTCACTCTTTCCCAAATATTTTATATCCATTGATAACTTCTAAGGCTTCTTAATGCACCTATCAATGTCTTGCTCCAAGTGGGGGACGCAGAACTTTTGTCAAAAAACATCGAGCAGCCCCAGGTACGGGCAAAGTTTATGTTCAATAGCCTGACTTTGCCCGCACTCCCCCTGTTGGGACAAGACATTGATAGGTGCATAAATAAACACAATGTTGATTTGATATTTAAGTGATGTTAAAGTTTTCAATGACAGTTAGCTATATAGCACAACATCAAATTCCTTTGCATTTTGCATGATTTGGCTGCTCTTGACTGTCCTCTGAAATCTTTCCAAAGTATGACCAGTACGGTACTCTAAGTGAGTCACACTATTGTTTCAGTTGTCAAAATATCTGTAGAATTACCATACTTCAGAAATATTTTGGAGGGCAAACATATCCTACTTTCTGATAATATAACTGACTCACATCCTATTTTAATGCTAGTTTGAGCCAGGTAAAATCCAAAATGATTTTACACGTTTATATTTATTTATTTTCTTGTGTGGTTGATAGAAATTAGCTGTCAAACCAGATCAGCTCATCAAAAGACGTGGAAAACTTGGATTGATTAAAGTCAATGTTGGCATTGATGATGCAAGAAAATGGATAGAAGAAAGGATGGAAAAAGTAATTGAGGTGAGAGTTTGTCTTTGTAGATGGTCTAACAGATGTCTGTTGTAGTTCAGGTTCAATATGATTTTGAACTAGTTCAATTTATTTTGAACCAGTACCATATCTATTGTACTGGTAAAAGTTATTTTGTACTAGTACAAATCATGCAGTACTAGGTTTTGTATTTAATAGGATAGGGTTAGGTTTAGGGTTAGGTTTAGGGTTAGGTTTAATTTATGCCATTATTGGGAGTTTATGAATAAAACAAAAGTCTAATGCGGAATTTTCAACTGAAGTCATCGTGGTATAGTGGGGTAGTCTCTGGACTTAGAAGCAAGAGGTCCTGGTTCTATTCCCAGCCGTGGTAAGAAAAAGGAAAAAAAAAGGGCAGGTAACCCAATTACATTAGTTCAATAGTTAGTATTAGGTATAGTAAGGCTCATTAGCAAGTCAAGTGGGAATGGTAGGTAAGTGAGAGAGAGTAAGGGGGCGGTGTAAATGAGATCAAAAGGAGGGAGTGGTAAGTAGGTTAGATCCCCTGTTTTAATTATGAGTCCCATACATAAAATCCCTTTTAGAATGTCAGATTGTACTAGTTCAAGACTATTTGTACCAGTACAATAATTATTGTACTGGTTCAAAATAAATTGAACTGGTTTAAAAACCATATTGAACCTGAACTACAACATAAAAAACTTTATTTATTTAAGGTTACCGTCCACGTTCGCGGGGTGCTCTCAGTTAAAAATTGTTTAGCGCGTCACTTAACAATAAAGATAGACAAAGTATATATCATTTTAAAGCTTATATAACAGAGAATAAGACTATGTAAGTTTTTTTAAGAAAAAGAATATCTTTAACCAATGCTTCACATAAAACCTCAAAATCGAGCGCTTTCATTAAAAAAAGTATAAGTCCAAAAGTTCCTACTACTTCGCCGTCATTTCTGCATTATGTTAATCAGCACATACATGTGTTCAAAACCGTGTCCAGTTTTTTCGATAAAATGCTTCGTTCTTGAATAAATGTGTTTCAAAGTCGACCCATTGTTAAAACTTCAAGTTAAATAACAAAACGGGCCATAACTCTAAAACTAAGCATTTTATCAAAAAAACTGGACACGGTTTGGAAGACCAATATGTGTTGATTGACATAACGAAGAAATGACGGCAAAGCAGTATGAACTTTTTGACTTATACTTTTTTAAACAACTCGCATTGAAGGCTGTTTATTTTGAGGTTTTTCGAAGAGCATATCTTAGAGAAAATTGTTGTATATAACAAAACATACACAGTATTATTCTCTGTTATATAAGCTTTAAAATGATATATAATATGTCTATTATTATTGTAAAATGACGCGGTAAACAAACTTTTAACTGAGAGCATGTGAAAGCACACCGCGAACGTGGACCGTAACCTTAAATCACGGTAAAAACATCAGTATTATTACAATTAAAATTAAAATTATTATAATTAAAATTTACTGCTTTCCATGTTTGCCGTGGGAATCGGATGTGTACAACGTATTGATAGCTTTTTTAAATTTAACAATACTTGTACTTTCACGTACATGTAGGGGAAGTTCGTTCCATAGTTTTGAAGAACTATAGACAAAACCTCTCCTTACATACTCTGTTTTTGGTTTTGGTAGTTTGAGGCAATTCTCGTTATTCCTTAGTTGATAGTATTGCTCTTGTTTGCAAAATAGATCTTGCAGATATTGTGGCGCGCGCCCATTCATTATTTTGTGGGTTAGAACTAATTTTTGCTTTTTGCGCCGTATGTCTAAAGTGCTCCATTTGAGCTTTTCTAGGAGATCTTTGGACCTTGTTTCATAGGTAGACTTAGTTATAGCCCTGGCGGCTCTGTTTTGTAACTTTTGTAGTTGACTACTAAGGTTATCATATAATCCGTCCCACACTTGGCTGCAATAGTCGAAGTGAGGAAGGATTAATGCGTCATATATCTGTATGGCGCTTTTAGTTGTTAAATAAGTTCGATTTCTCTTTAGAGCACCGATTGCTGAGGCTATTTTTTTCGTGATTTCTTTTATGTGCGCTGACCAATTAAGGTTCTTGTCGATTGTTACTCCTAATGTTTTAGTTTGATCAACTTTTTTAATTTTTTGGTTTTTGATTTTTATATCTAAATCAATATCACCATGTGCCGTGAATTTTTGTCTGGATGCCATTACCATGAATTCCGTTTTAGTTACATTTAAAGTTAGTCGATTGGCATTTAGCCATCGGTGTAAACTATGGAGTTCTATGTTAATTGCTGATTCCATGTCAGCTATATTATCAGATGCTAAACTTATGCTCGTGTCGTCTGCGAACATTCTAGGTGTAGCTGCTGAAAGGCAGTTTGGTAGATCATTTATGTATATTAAAAACAGTAATGGCCCGAGATTGCTTCCTTGCGGAATACCGAATTTCACTTCACATGGCGACGAGAGTGATCCATTAACACTGCACTGCTGTGATCGATTGCTAAGATATGACTTAAACCATACAATAGCTTTGTCATCTATACCATAGTATTTTAGTTTTGTTAATAAAATGCTATGATCAATTGTATCAAAGGCTTTTTTCAAGTCTATGAACACTATACCATTAAACATTCCTTTGTCAATGTTAAGTGACCAGCTGTTTGTTGCTTCGATGACTAACAGTTGTACATTATTAGATGAAAAAGCTCTCATGTTCAGTCTGTATGTAAAAATATCAGACCTTGGCCTTTTTTGTACATAGGTACCTTGCTGCTCTCAGTCCATACTGTCAAGACATTGGTCTGATATTTTCTTGTACAGAGCTCAGATTATGCATTTACTAACTATCTAGTATGTTATTTTCAGGTTGGATCATCCAGTGGAAGATTAAAAAGATTCATTATAGAACCATTTGTAGCCCATCAACAGGTACACATTTTAGTAGATAAATGTATTGTGCAATTAAGGAATGGTTGAATTGACATGAGTGCATTAAGTGAATAAATATATATATTGATGGATGGGTGCATGTTATTTTATAGGAATGGGAAATAAATGAGTAAATGAATAAATGGAGGGATGGATGGATGAATAAATGGATGAATTAATGAATTATTACTTGTTCTTTTTGATTGATTGCTTTATTCTGATACCTATTTTTAGCCTGATCATGTATATTAGCTCCTGAAGCTAGCTTGCATGTGAACACTAAGTTTTGATAATTATTAATGATTTTGAAATAGTGTTGACATTTAAACTGTCATGATTGTAATCAAGTTTCTTGCAGAACTTAAATATGTATTTCAAATCTCAAGATTTAGTGTTCCTTATAGTAGAATCAATCAATAAAAATAAAAATAAAAATAAATAAAAATAAAAATAAAAATAAATAAAAAATAAAATAAAAATAAATCAATCAATCCACCAATCAATGGTGATGGTACCAATAGTGATGGTACTGGTGATGACAATATTGACAAATACATATATATTTTTGTTCTAGTGTGAAGAGTATTATGTGTGCATTTATGCCCAGCGTAATTGTGATACCATCCTATTCCACCATGAAGGAGGAGTTGACATTGGTGACGTTGATTCAAAGGTTTGTTACCTCACTTCTCTTATACGTCTTTAATCAAACTTAATATTTCAGTTTAATTACTTATAACATTGTCCATGTAGAAACAACAAATATCAAACAAGTTGTCTTATATTTTTGCAATGAATGCTCAAGCGTACACCTTATATCATCTTATATTTATACAAAATTGTAGCAATTTACAAGTACAAATTTATAATTTTGTAGAAATTAAATGTACAAAATTCTTTGTACAAATTTAAATTTTTGGATAAGTGTTTGCCCTTTTAATAATTTAATTTATATTAAGTAAATAGGAAAATATACTGAATACTCCTCAGGTAGAAGCAATCACAATAAAATTATGAGGTCCCTTACAAAAGCTGCTCTTTAATTTTGTCTATATTTCTTTACAGGCTATCAAACTAGACGTAGGTTTAGAGGAAAAAATAACTCCTGTATGGATTGAAAAGTCTTTAATGGTTAATGTCCCAGAAGAGAAAAGAAAGTGAGTATTAATAAATACAATCTGAATTAAAATATCTTTTGTTAGCTAAAATGCATTTACTTATTTAAAAAAAAAGTTGACAGTATGAAATAATTATTTCACTTTTTAGTACATTTTTTTATATCTTTTATATTTATTTTTATAACCATCACTCCCTGTCAGGACGTTCACTCACACTCACTACCATTGCATTTAACCGTGCTCACATATTGATTTTTTGGGAGGGAGGGAAACCAGAAAACCAGAAAAAAAAACTCAGCTTGTGGCATGGGAGAACACAACACTTCAAACAAACTTGATATAATGATGCTTATTTAGAATGAATATTTTAGATACGCTAACATTTTCATTTGCTTGTTTGTCAGACCTTTAGCAGAGTTTGTCAACGCTTTGTACTTGCTTTACACAGACTTGTACTTTACATATATGGAAATCAACCCTTTAGGTAACAATATTGACATTTACAACACCATCCATCTTTAAGTTGTTACAATTATGAAATATTGATACATTTTATGTGTGTGTTTATTTTAAGTGTGTGCTCCAAATGTTTAATAATAATATTGTAAAGCTCTCTGGTTGATCCAAGGGATGTTTGCATAGGTCATTTGATGATGATGATGATGATGATGATGATGATGATGATGATGATGATGATGATGATGATGATGATGATGATGATGCTGCTGCTGCTGCTGCTGCTGCTGCTGCTGCTGATGATGATGATGATGATGATGATGATGATGATGATGATGATGATGAAGATGATGATGATGATGATCTTTTGAGCATCATCATTTTTTATTCTCTCTGATGTTATTTGTTTCAGTGATGGTGGACAAGAAGGTATATGCCCTAGATCTTGCTGCTAAACTAGACCAAACGGCAGAGTACATCTGTAAGACAAGGTGGGGTGATATAGGGTTCCCTCCACCATTTGGACGAGATGCATACCAAGAGGTTTGTGACTCATATAGTCTTGTAATGATAATAATATCATATGTTAATAATGTCATAATGTGCTTGTTAATGCTAGTATTTACAGTGAGAATGGAAAAACCGTGGGCACCTAGAAATATTTTAGAAATCGTTTATTGTTCATTGAACAACTCACAAACATTTCTAACTACAAAAAGTTTATCATACTACACATCAGTCAAACTTCTTGCGGTGATGTAGTTGTTTCTGAGTTGTTCAGCGAATAATAAACGATTTCTAAAATATTTCTAGGTGCCCATGATTTTTTGATTCGCATTGTAAAAGCCTAGTTAGTGCTATAATCCTGGTTTAACATCTGATTAAACCTATGAAACTCAGGCCTAGCGAGACCTGTGAAAAAAAGATAACTTATATTGCACTGGGTTAATTAACTGTTAGTAAGCACCTATTGTTCACTCCAAAGGTCAATTGTTTTGTTCAAAACCTGATCAGTGCTAATCCTGATTTATAACTTTTGATAAAACCTATAAAAATGTGGTGGATCCAGAACAATTGGGTTAATCCTAGATTAGTACTACCTAAGTACTACTGTGATACTGATTTAATGTTTATCTTTACACTCCTTACTGTTTCCACCTGACAAACATTTTTGACACTTTTTGTGGTTACTCCGTTATACGGAGTACCACTTTGTCATCACGCTGTGTAAGTCCGTCTGTAACAATAGAATGTGACGTCACGATAAATGACGTCTCTGCCCCAAGGCCTAGGTCGGTATGTGCAAATAAAGGTACTTTTATGTACTTTTAGTCGTTATTTCTTTTAAAAACTTAATCGATTAAGGAGATCCTATTTCAAGTTTCATCTGCCGGATAATTGGAGGGCAAAATTCTTTTTTTTTATAAAGACGAGGATATCTTGGCCGGAATGATCCGCCGTTAGCGAAGTCCTTTCACAGAAGATGTGCCACGCCAGCAGAATTGCATTCGCTTCGGTATATTATCAAGCACTTTCAAACAGAAATCTTGAGTTTATATTGATTAATGTGCTATTTTTGTTCTTCATAATGTCAGAGAACGTGACTTCCTTCACGAAGCCTACAAAAGCGAACACCGTCAACACGACATAAAAACATTCAGATCGGCCTGTCTGAAAACCACTCTCAACAGCCCAAATCGCCTAAAAAATTACACAAATTGCTTAAATAACTATCTATCTTTCTTGTTCTGACGTTGAATTTTCAAGAACAACTTCAAGTTTTCGAAGCATTCAAGTTTTCGAACTCTATATCCATTATCGCATACTCAAATCTTCGTAGCGACGCTTTGGGGGGAGGGGACGGGACGAAATGTTGACACTTTGTAACACAGGCATCCCGGTACATAGAAATATATGTCGAACAGATTCATACAGCCCAAAATCCATCTTTATTTTCATGACCTTTATTTCTCAAAAGGTTAATCTTGATAATAATGTTTCTGAGATTTAATTTTCATTTTCTCAATAAAAACATTATGAAATTTGGGATAAGGACATTTCTCATTAAAATAACCTAAAATTAGTCATAAATGATTTACGTGCATATGTTTATTTTTGTGCACATTTTAAACATTTTGTAAACATTAATCAACCAATTTAGTTCCTCCTCACCCTCGGGACTTTCCAAAGTAGCCGGGTTGGCCGCAGAAAAGAGGTATAGAATAGGTATATAGGAATAGATTTGGAGCTTTTTATTCTGACCGCCTAATAGAGGGTGACCACTTAATGGGTAGCCTGCGTCACATCCGGACTTTTTCTCGGTTGAGAAAAAGTCTGGATGTGACGCAGGCTACTTAATGGGTGACCGCTTAATAGAGGTACCACTGTATATGTATTGTGTATGATCTATGTATGATACATTATGAATAGCTGTTATTACAGTTATATGCAAATGATTTCAAACAATGGATTCTAATTGAGGCTTTCGGGCAAACCTATTGTTTTTGCCCGAAAGCCTCCACTTCAACCCATTGTTCAAAATCATTTGCATATAACTGTAATAACAGCTATTTCGATCCCTTAGAATCCCTTCTGTTCAGTAGCCCGAGTAATCGCTCACAGAGCGTCTAGTTTCCATTTAATCTAATTTTAAAGTAGGTCTATAATTATTTTTCTATTTATTTTAACTTCTACTCTAAATTCAAAAGCCACTCGAATAGCATTGCAGCATTTCACTGCAGAAACTTATAGTATCATCATTTCTAACACTTAACTTAACTAAACAAGTGAGAGTAACCACATGAGCTCCTTGAGCTCCTTTAATTTGATTGAGAGTTGGAGTTATCACAAAGGTGCCGACACACCATTTGATAGCGAGTTTCAAAATGTTTGTTTGGAGGAAACGGTAAGGCAAGTTGCACTGTAAATGTTTCTGCAGTAGTTTATTATTATTTATTCTGTAGGAAGCCTATATTGCTGAACTAGATGCTAAAAGTGGAGCTTCATTAAAACTAACAATTCTGAATAGACATGGAAGAATATGGACAATGGTGGCTGGTGGAGGTGCTTCTGTTATTTACAGGTCTGTACAGGGTGCATAATAAATAGAAATAAATTAATAAATATATTTTACACCCACCACTCCCCAATTGGAGCTCTTCCATGAGGTTCACTCACACTCACTAACACTACATTCCATATTTACAACACACAACTGTCTGCTCACATGTTGATTTTTGCGGAGGGAGGAAAACTGGATAACCCAGAGAAAAAACTCCTTGTGGCCAGCATGGTAGAGAACAACACATCAAACAAACTCTATTCACTGGTTGACTGACTTGGGAATCGAACCCAGGTTACAGTCTGTGGTAAAAGGCCAACACTCTCACTGCTAGGCCACTCATGCCACCCACGACGACGTCTTATAAATGGAAATGTTTTTCATATCTTGCATTTCTTTTACACCTAACAGGTTCCCATTTAAATCTGTACTTTCCCATTTAAATCTGCACTTAAATATAAAACACACGGATCAACCAGTCAGAGAAGTTCACTTCAGAAATAATATACTCTGATTGGTTGATCTGTGTGTTTAGCACACATCAACACAATCTGCATAAGTACAGATTTAAATAGGAACCTGTTATCTTTCATTGTGTATTTTGTGCTAGTCAATAGCTAGATTCTCCTTTCCTTCTGGATTCAGACTCATATAATACTAATGAATAACTGTTAACGAATATAAAATAAACTAGATATTCCTTTACTTGTGCTTTCCAGTGATACCATCTGTGACCTAGGGGGTGCAGGGGAGCTTGCTAACTATGGTGAATACTCAGGAGCGCCGTCAGAATCACAAACCTATGAGTATGCAAAAACATTGTTGAAACTGATGACAGAAGGAGAACCACATCCTAAAGGTAAAGGGTCTTTACTAGCTGCACTTACAACACATCTACAATCATGTGCAAAATACCTTGGGACATTCCCCGTTTTTTACATGTAAAAGTTTTGTATAAAATTTTCATGTTTCCCCCTCTCCCCCGTTTCAATGTTGAATTGTGGGAATGTAAAACGCTTTTCATTTGAAAGACCAATCAACATTGCTTAGGGGGGGAGGGGGTTTGTACATGAAAGTGATAAATTTTGCATATATTTTTAAATGCAAACAAAAACGCCCATAAAAAAGTGACAATGTCCCAGTTCAATTTTGCACATGATTGTAGCACTAGCACTAGCATCTAGTCAATCCTTGACAAGATTTCCTTGACAACTACATAACACATGAAAAGAAAACGTTCAAAAAGCAAGTTGCACTGCTGATGTTACTGTGTGACTCGCCATATTGTAGTCACTCACAAAAACATTTGGTGAACTTTTGACATTATTTTGACATTTTTCCATCTCAATGGACCAATCAGGTACAAGTTTATATTGACAGCGGAGACTATTAGAAATTTTGATGTCTGAAATTGATCGATTGAGATGAAAAAAATGTCAAAAATTCATCAAAAGTTTTTGTAAGTGACTATGGTACGGCAAGTCGCCCAGTTATCACTCGTCATATCTTTATGAAGAGTTTTGTCTATTTGTATCTGGAGTTAATACAATTTCATGTTCTTATCTCATTCATTTTTTATTCACACATTTTTTTGTCTTGATCAACTTTACTGATCTCATTTCATCTCAACTCATTTGATGTCTTTTTTCTTCAGGAAAAATACTAATCATAGGAGGTGGAATTGCAAACTTTACAAATGTCTCAGCAACCTTCAAGGTAATGGCGTCTTTTAATGTTTTTAATAAAATACTAATAGAACAAACGTTTTTATATTTTGTTAATGATGGACACACATTATTTATGAGAAATTGACAAAAGAAATCACAAGGTCCATGGAGGAGTTTGTATATCCCATACCGATTGGACACATAAAATTATTGTATAATAATATTATAGTAAATTTTACTATATGAGCATGTGATCTGCATGAGATATACATGCAGCCTCCTCCACAGTTGTGATTGCTTTTGTCAATTTCTCATGAATGGTTAAATGTGGCTAAATGCAATTTAGGCAAAGTTAAACTCAAGGCCTGGATCCCAGCATGCATTGCTGCTGCGGGGGTGCCCTCCGATGCTTGCAGGGCCACGTGGTTCCTTATGTGTTTGTCGCGCGCACTGAGTCACTTCAATACCTTTAATCGTCCTTAATTATTGTATTATTTGATGCCTTATTTCTCGTCTCTGGACTGCCAAACCATGACTTCACGCTCTACTAACAACAGCCGTTCGGCAGCCTTGTCTACCACTACAGCTTCAACCTCAAATACGGAGGAATCCACGGTGGCTTTTACAACCGCCGCGATATCTACACCGATCGCGGCCGAGCATTCAGTCTCACAAGGGATCCTAACGCCGGAGTTACGGGCTGAAATCAGGGCAGCAGCGACTGAGGCAGCCTTGGCAGCAGTTCGGGCCTCATCGGTGACGGCAAGCGCGCCGAACCCGCCAGTTGTAGCGAGGTCACCTCAACTCAATTCATCGGCCGCTGGGTTTCTGGCGTCCGGGAGCGGTTTGCCGGCTTGGTCAGTCGGCAATCAAGGTATGTCGTCATCTGTGCCGTCCTTTCTACCTACGTTTTCCTTGCCGTCAACTTCGGTTGCGTCCCTCGGTGTTGCGCCATCGTCGAGTGCTTCGACGGCGTGTTCTGTGCCAGGCGCCATGTTGTCTTCACTGAGCGCGGGTGGTCTCGGCGCTTCGCTCGATCAACATTTTGTTGTGGGTCCCGGTTTCTCGCCAATCCCGCCAAAGCTAGTAAACCAAATTCTATCAGGAAAGTACGTAGATTTCAGCGAGCTTCTGACGCCGAACTTGATTCAGGCCCAATCTGAGCCACAACTGATATTTGATGGCCGTGTTGTTTTAACATCGTCGAAAAAGCCGCGTCGAAAGATCGAGGACATGATAAGTTGGTTCGAGGCTTTTACTGTATACACGTTGGTCCTGACTTCGTCGTTCCCTCATCGCTGGAGGGATCTCACGGCGTACAAATTGCTAATTTTACGCACTTATCAGCATTTTGGGGGGCGGGTCTGGCTTTCGTACGACCAGGCGTTTAGAGAGCATGCCGCCGCGTCTAGAATTATCGACTGGTCGAGCCTGAATGTGCAACTCTACAATTTTCATGCGGCAGGAGCGTCGCCAAGATCGCAACCGAACCGTCAGAGCCATCAATCGTCGGAAGCTGCGGGTTCTTCATCTAGCGATGTCGTATGCAGATCATGGAACCGGGGCGCGTGTTCATCGCCGTACTCGTCTTGTATGTTCGCCCATAAGTGCAGCATTTGCCGTGGTTCTCACCGTTCCTCGGAATGTGAGAACAACAAAGACCGGGCCAGAGAGCGTAAACGTTCGCACTCTCCGTCGGCTTCGAGGGACGGAAGAGCTAAGAAGCGTTGAACTATCTTATTTAAGTTTTTCTAGTATCATGTTAATGCGTTGATTTGTCATCCGAGATTCTTCGGGTCGAACTTTGTCTAATTGTGTTGTAATTCATAGCGGGTGTCCTACTGTGTACGGCTGGCAATATTTTCATCTATTCTTAATCATCCACGATGTATCCTTATTGTTGTTATCCCTATTTTTATAACAATAAAAATGTTAATGTTCGTTAATTGTTTCATTTCGTTGTTTTCAGAGTGGGTTGACCTCCCGTCAGTCTCCCAAGTTTCCCCTTTACATCCGGACCAGTTTGCGCAGGAACTTAGTTTTCACCCGGATCAAGCTCTAGTCTCCTATGTTGTTGAAGGGCTAAGGTCAGGTTTTAAACTGGGCTTTGAGAACCGTAGCTCCCTAAAATCAGCTAAGAAGAACAAAATTACATCCTTTAAACACCCTAAAGTCATTGACGATTATCTACTTAATGAGGCTAGGTTGGGCAGGGTGGCTGGACCGTTTACTATTCCGCCTATTCGCCAGTTACACATTAGCAGCTTCGGAATTATTCCCAAAAAGGGGCAACCGGGTAAATGGCGCTTGATCGTGGACTTGTCCTCCCCAGGGGGGTGTAGTGTCAATGATGGGATAGACTCCGAACAATTTAGCATGCAATATATACGAGTAGACGACATAATTCGCATGGTCGCCAGTTACGGCCAGGGGGCACTCATGGCAAAATTTGATGTCGAAGCTGCTTACAGGAACATTCCAGTTCACCCATCGGATAGATACTTATTAGGTTTGAAATGGCGTAACCAATTTTATGTCGACTTAGTACTTCCATTTGGATTACGGTCAGCTCCATATATATTTAACTCGGTTGCAGATATGGTTGAATGGATTTTGATTAATAACTATGGCATACCCAAACTGGTTCATTATTTAGATGATTTTATCACTGTGGGCCCCCCTGATTCACCAGTTTGCCAACAGAGTCTTACGACTGCTCTGGCTGTGTGCAAACAACTAGGTCTGCCTTTGAATCCCAAGAAATGTGAAGGTCCAGCCTCATCGCTCACTATTTTAGGCATTCAGTTGAACTCACAAGGTCAGACAGCGCAACTCCCTGATGAGAAGTTAACGGCGTTACGGCTTCTCCTGGACCAGTGGTCGGAAAGACGGACATGCAATAGGATCCAATTAGAATCTCTGATTGGTCACCTTCACCATGCTGCTAAGGTGGTATGGCCTGGAAGGGCCTTCATCAGGCGCATGATTGATTTACTGAGTTGCTTTCGTTCAAGAAATCACCCTATACGTTTAAATCGTGAATTTCGCTTGGACTTGGAATGGTGGAAGAAGTTTTTGATCAGTTGGCATGGAGTTAGCTTCTGGTTATTCCCTGGACTGACGGCTAGCCCAGATGTGGAAGTGTTCTCTGATGCTTCAGGCTCAATTGGGTTTGGGGCCGTGTGTGGCAGAGAATGGTTTAATGATAGATGGTTGGCCTGCCAGGAGGATCTGTCCATAGCTTACAAAGAACTGTTTCCTGTGGTTATTGCCGCCGCTGTATTTGGTCACAGATGGTGCAAGCAGCATGTGTTGTTCAGATCAGATAATGAGGCGGTGGTTGCAATCCTCAATTCTCGCACTTCTAAAGTCCCCGCCATTATGCATCTCTTGCGTCATTTGCTTCTTTCTGCAGCTCGTTCTCAGTTTTCCTTTTCTTCAGCGCATATACCAGGCATTGAAAACACTATTGCTGACGCTTTGTCTCGATTTCATTGGCAGGAGTTTCGTCAACTAGCACCGGATGCCCTGGACTATCCACTTCAAATTCAAGAAGATCTTTTGAAGGAGCTAACCGATCCACTCTGGAATCTCAATGCGTAAGGTTCTTACAGGATGGCCTCTCCTTGGCAACTCGGAAATCGTATGTGTCTGCTCAGCGTCGCTTCATCAATTTTTGTCATCAGCTGGGTAAGATAAATGCGCATGGCTCTCCATGCCCCTCAGATGAGTGGACATTATGTTTGTTTGCGACCTTTTTAGCCAATTCTCTGCGTCACAATTCAATTAAGGTTTATTTGTCTGCTGTTCGAGCCTTGCACATCGAGCAGGGATTTGATGATCCCCTGTCTAACTGCCTCCGGCTGCAAAGAGTGCTCCGTGGTATTAAGAGAAATCAAGGAGAATCACAAACGCAACGACTACCAATCACAGATGACCTTATGCTGGTGATCGAAAGATCTTTAAACTTGAGTACATTTGATCATTGTATGTTCTGGGCAGCTTGTACACTCGCATACTTTGGCTTTCTCCGATCATCTGAGTTTACTGTTTCGTCATTGTCTGCCTTTAATTCGTCATGTCACCTTCAAGTTGCTGATGTGTCTGTGGATTCAGCAGTATCGCCCATGTGTCTGAGAGTGTGCATCAAAGCGTCAAAAACAGATCCCTTTCGGCGGGGGACATTTATCCATATTGGAAGGGGTAAGCCTCCTCTTTGTGCAGTGGATGCTCTTCTACGGTATTTGAGTTTGCGAGGTGACAGTTCGGGGCCGTTGTTTTTGTTACAGTCAGGCCAACCATTGACTCGTTCGCTTCTGACCTCGTGGTTGCGCCAGATTATGGATACTGCAGGTGTCAAAGGGAACTTTTCAAGCCATAGCTTTCGAATAGGTGCAGCTACCGTAGCCGCTCGCAATGGGGTACCTGATCATCAGATTCAGACATTGGGTCGCTGGACAAGTAACGCCTACCAGTTATACATACGAACACCCTCTGAGGTTCTGGCTAGTCTGTCTCTTCAGTTGACATAGTCACGGCCAGGTAAGTTCGTTCTTTAGTTATTGTCTCGGAATGTGAGGTGCTTGGATCTGTATTGGAGTCTGGAGGAACCATTGCTGACACCCACAGTCCCTCTTGTTCCAAGCACCCGTTTGGTGGTGGACCGTGGTTGGGTTACCATGGTTACCTCCTGGTCATGTCCGGTGGCGCGCCGGCATGACCATTTTAAGGCACCTTATTCCACACTCATCTTCGCCGATGAGTTTAAATGTGGCTAAATGCAATTTAGGCAAAGTTAAACTCAAGGCCTGGATCCCAGCATGCATTGCTGCTGCGGGGGTGCCCTCCGATGCTTGCAGGGCCACGTGGTTCCTTATGTGTTTGTCGCGCGCACTGAGTCACTTCAATACCTTTAATCCCCAGCCCACCCCCCTATTTGGTAAGTATGGATCAAGTAAGTATTCTCCATTGACTTTGTCAATGTGACTGGTGCCAGGTGGTGGACCGTGGTTGGGTTACCATGGTTACCTCCTGGTCATGTCCGGTGGCGCGCCGGCATGACCATTTTAAGGCACCTTATTCCACACTCATCTTCGCCGATGAGTTTAATGGGTTTTATAAGATTATTGAAAGTGTCTGTCTTGAAAGGGTGTGTAGTCATAAATTTTAAGACTGTAGATTTTAGTGGCTGACTTTTTGAAAACCTTGATTTTTCTTTGTCCAGGGAATTGTACGAGCACTGGAGAATTTCCAGGAAAAGTTGCATCAACACAAAGTACAGATATTTGTGAGGCGGGGTGGACCAAACTACCAAGAAGGGTTGCGCATCATGAGAGAAGTTGGTAAGTTTTATTATAGAATTATTGATAATGTTGATTATTATTATGATACTAGACAAGTATAAACTGTTCGTGGCGGTGATGATCATAGTAATGATGATGATAAAGATGATTGTGATGATCATTGTAATGATGATGATGAAGATGATTGTGATGATCATAGTTAAATGATGATGATGAAGATGATTGTGATGATCATTGTAATGATGATGATGAAGATGATTGTGATGATCATTGTAATGATGATGATGAAGATGATTGTGATGATCATAGTTAAATGATGATGATGAAGATGATTGTGATGATCATTGTAATGATGATGATGAAGATGATTGTGATGATCATTGTAATGATGATGATGAAGATGATTGTGATGATCATAGTTAAATGATGATGATGAAGATGATTGTGATGATCATTGTAATGATGACGATGAAGATGATTGTGATGATCATTGTAATGATGATGATGAAGATGATTGTGATGATCATAGTTAAATGATGATGATGAAGATGATTGTGGTGATCATAGTAATGACGGTGATGAAGATGATTGTGATGATCATTGTAATGATGATGATGAAGATGATGATTGTGATGATCATTGTAATGATGATGATAAAGAATCATGATTGTGATGATCATTGTAATGATGATGATGAAGATGATTGTGATGATCATTGTAATGATGATGATGAAGATGATTGTGATGATCATTGTAATGATGATGATAAAGATGATTGTGATGATCATTGTAATGATGATGATGAAGATGATTGTGATGATCATTGTAATGATGATGATGAAGATGATTGTGATGATCATTGTAATGATGATGATGAAGATGATTGTGATGATCATTGTAATGATGATGATGAAGATGATTGTGATGATCATAGTTAAATGATGATGATGAAGATGATTGTGATGATCATAGTAATGATGACGATGAAGATGATTGTGATGATCATTGTAATGATGATGATGAAGATGATTGTGATGATCATTGTAATGATGATGATGAAGATGATTGTGATGATCATTGTAATGATGATGATGAAGATGATTGTGATGATCATAGTTAAATGACGATGATAAAGATGATTGTGATGATCATAGTAATGATGACGATGAAGATGATTGTGATGATCATAGTAATGATGACGATGAAGATGATTGTGATGATCATTGTAATGATGATGATAAAGATGATTGTGATGATCATTGTAATGACGGTGATGAAGATGATTGTGATGATAATTGTAATGACGGTGATAAAGATGATTGTAATGATCATTGTAATGATGATGATAAAGATGATTGTGATGATCATTGTAATGATGATGATAAAGATGATTGATGATCATTGTAATGATGATGATAAAGATGATTGTGATGATAATTGTAATGATGATGATAAAGATGATTGTGATGATCATTGTAATGATGATGATGAAGATGATTGTGATGATCATTGTAATGATGATGATGAAGAAGATTGTGGTGATCATTGTAATGATGGTGATGAAGATGATTGTGATGATCATTGTAATGATGACGATGAAGATGATTGTGATGATCATTGTAATGATGATGATAAAGATGATTGTGATGATCATTGTAATGACGATGATGAAGATGATTGTGATGATCATTGTAATGACGGTGGTGAAGATGATTGTGATGATCATTGTAATGATGACGATGAAGATGATTGTGATGATCATTGTAATGATGATGATGAAGAAGATTGTGATGATCATTGTAATGATGATGATAAAGATGATTGTGATGATCATTGTAATGATGATGATAAAGATGATTGTGATGATCATTGTAATGACGGTGGTGAAGATGATTGTGATGATCATTGTAATGACGGTGGTGAAGATGATTGTGATGATCATTGTAATGATGACGATGAAGATGATTGTGATGATCATTGTAATGATGATGATAAAGATGATTGTGATGATCATTGTAATGATGATGATAAAGATGATTGTGATGATCATTGTAATGACGGTGGTGAAGATGATTGTGATGATCATTGTAATGACGGTGGTGAAGATGATTGTTCAGGACAACTATGTGCTGTACTTTTATCTTTTACTCAGTGTTTACAAGTTTCTGTGTTCTTTTCTCAGGTGCACATCTAAAGCTGGATATGCATGTATTTGGTACAGAGACACACATGACAGCAGTTGTTGGCATGGCGCTTGGCATGAGAGAGATCCCTCAAGCCGATGGTTACGATTCCAATGATGCAGCTAACATGTTTTTCAATGCACAAAACAATGTGGTAAGAAATGGAAAACACTAAACACTAAAGGATTGCTTAGTCAACTAGACGCACTTAATGCATTTACTCAGGCTATGTCATAGAGTAGTTGTGGTTTACCTGTGCATTACGTCATGTGTAATCTTGACACAACGATAGACATATAGATAGAAAAGGTAAACCTAGACTCAAGCTCTCCTGCGGGGTAGCCTGAGTAATAACTGAGAACTCATTTGTTACTGACATTTTGTGATGGTGGCTCATTATTTAGTACCTGTTAATAATCTGTTATTATTATCAACTTCAGGGGGATGACTAGTCACCAAACTCACCCTCTGGGTCTACATTTGTTGTTTTTCCATCTAGTAGTTGATCTTGTAGAAGCATGTTTACAAACCCTAATACAGATTGATCTACATTTCTTTCAGCCATCTCCAACTGTAAATAAATCAAAGACATTGAGTTTTTCAGACGTTTCCCAACCACCCCTACAGAAGTCACCCTCAGAAGTTAAAAAATATCAGGTCTTCCATGACAGAACACGCGCAATCATATGGGGACTGCAACAACGTGCAGTGCAGGTTTGTAATATTGGTGGTACAAATTTAATATATTAATATCTAGATAGTTCTATTTAAACTAATGGTCTCCTACCAGCATAATGTGGCTCCATATATGTAGCTCAGTTGGCAGAGCATTGTCATCTTTGTCAAAGAAAGAAAGAGAGAACACATTAAACAAACTCTATATTCATGACAGTATATATTCTATCCATAGGGTATGTTGGACTTTGACTATGTTTGTGAAAGAAAATACCCATCAGTGGCTGCTCTGGTCTATCCATTCAGGTATTTGAACAACTGTGCCTAAACGCTGTGGCACAAACAATTTAACCATGAGGCCATCATGCTGTAATTGATTATTATTTTGATGTATTTTGTAATCAATTATTTTGATTTATTATGTTTTCTTTCTTGCTTTTTGAAATTATTTCTTCTATGTATCGTTATTATTATTATTTTAATCGAGCCACTCATTTTTGGAGCCTAGCTCTGTTGTTATGGTCTCCCATACATGTGGAAAGCCTTATAAATAAATAAAATAAAATATATAAACATTTCATGGTATTGAACAATACTCCCTCCCCATGCCAAGAGATTTAAAGGGTTGTAGGGCTGGTATCACATATTTTCATGTATTTATTTTGATATTCATACAACCAGATCACACACCCTTTAGGCACTGACAAGTGTTTTAGTTTGTATGGAATTAGTTGGCTAAAGCATTTGTTTGATCGAACTAATAAAATTTCAAATAAAAGTGTATTTTGTTTCACAATAATAGATATTTTTTTATATTAATTTTGGCTCTCTTCACATAATAGTGAATTGTCAAGGATATCTCCCAAATGATTACTGTTTGCATAATCATGCATCACTCCAGACTATAGTAATGTTGGGGAATTGTTTAAGAGGCAATTTGGAAATGAAGTGTGTCATCACATGCACAGACATGCATATATTCCAGTTAATGTGTTGATAGCAGCATACTTACCATGTCCTTATTAAAACTAATGTTCACTATCCTGGTGGCATGCATAATTGTTTAAACAGTGCTAGCATGTATATTCCAATCATTGTGTTGTTGTTGTATTATCAGTGGTAACCATAAACAGAAGTTCTACTACGGACACAAGGAAATCATGATACCAGGTAAACATCTTTTACAATAGTCATTTTCACACTAGAAGATGGGCAAATTGTCTGAAATATCACATAATCTTATGACAGACAATTCATTTGGTATAAAAATGGGAAACGTTATAAGACAGAAAAGTCTTGAAATTGATTTTGTTGAATTCATATTTGTTAATACAATTATTTGTAACGGAAAAGTCTTGAAACTGTTTTTGTTGAAATCATATTTGACTAACAAAGGGTGGTTTGTTCATTCTCTAGTGTGAAAAGGGTGAATTCTACCGACTACCAGTTATTACAACTACTTAAAATGATTTAATTTTGTTTGTCACAGTATATAAGGATATGAGTGAAGCAATGAACAAAAGTCCTGATGCTGATGTTATGATCAACTTTGCTTCTCTACGTTCTGCTTACGATGCCACTATGGAGGCTATGTCCTTCCCACAGGTATTTCCACTTACAATGTTTTTGACTTTAGTTTACAGTCTTGCAACTCACAGATTCTGTTCCTATTTAAGTACAGTCATCAAGGATGATTTTGAAATAATGATGATGATGATATTGGTGATGATGATGATGATGATGATGATATTGATGGTGATGATCATGATGATGATGATGGAGATTATGATGTTGGTGCTGATGATGATAATGATGATGTTAATGATGATAATGATAATAATGATAATGATCATAATGATGATGTTGGTGGTGATGATGATGATGATAATAATGATGATGTTGGTGATTATGGTGATAATGATGATGATGACGATGATGTTAATGATGATGATGTTGGTAGAAATGATGATGATAATGATCATGTTGGTGGTGATGATGGTATAGTAATGTATGACAACAACAATAATGATAATGGTAATAATGTATGACAATAGTGATGCTGATGATGATGTAGACTAGATGACGTTGGTTTGTTATGATGATAATGTTAAATATATTTATACTAGCTATGGTGATGATGATGATAACATGTCCCTTATCAATAACATATCTTTAGATTCGTACAATTGCAATCATTGCTGAAGGGATCCCTGAAGCCAAAACAAGAATCCTTAATGCAAAAGCTGAAGAAAAGGGTGTCATGATCATTGGGCCAGCAACGGTAATGTGTATAGTATGCTTCTACAGGGGCGGATCCAGGGAGTCCCCTAGTGGCACCGGAATTACCCCTATTTTATTCAAGACATTATGGGACCGTACACCCCCTTGTCTTCTGCCGATAACATTAAACCAAATAAAATAGACACTTCGTTGCTTAGACATATATTCACTAACATTAAACCAAATAAAATAGACACTTCGTTGCTTAGACATATATTCACTAACATTAAACCAAATAAAATAGACACTTTGTCGCTAAGACATATATTCACTAACATTAAACCAAATAAAATAGACACTTTGTCGCTAAGACATATATTCACTAACATTAAACCAAATAAAATAGACACTTTGTTGCTAAGACATATATTCACTAACATTAAACCAAATAAAATAGACACTTTGTCGCTAAGACATATATTCACTAACATTAAACCAAATAAAATAGACACTTCGTTGCTTAGACATATATTCACTAACATTAAACCAAATAAAATAGACACTTCGTTGCTTAGACATATATTCACTAACATTAAACCAAATAAAATAGACACTTTGTCGCTAAGACATATATTCACTAACATTAAACCAAATAAAATAGACACTTTGTCGCTAAGACATATATTCACTAACATTAAACCAAATAAAATAGACACTTTGTTGCTTAGACATATATTCACTAACATTAAACCAAATAAAATAGACACTTTGTCGCTAAGACATATATTCACTAACATTAAACCAAATAAAATAGACACTTCGTTGCTTAGACATATATTCACTAACATTAAACCAAATAAAATAGACACTTCGTTGCTTAGACATATATTCACTTACTATATCTGGAGTTAACTAACCACATTCAGGATTGTAAACTGCTGGTTTACAGCAGTCAAATAAGTCCACCAAATACCAATAATTGAAATCACTGAAAAGCCCCGAGGGAAGTGATTATCAATATCTGTAATTCCAAGTATTTATCAATTATTATCATCATTTTTTTATAAATCAATTGTTTGTCTTTGTTATATCAGGTTGGTGGTATCAAACCTGGTTGTTTCAAGATTGGCAATACTGGTGGTATGTTGGACAATATCCTGGCATCGAAACTCTACCGTCCAGGAAGGTATGACAATACAATAACTAGACACTTATAAGAGTAGCAAAAATAAGCAGATATACTCCATTAAGGAGGATAGAGACTAGTTACAGTAAGTTAAAGTTTTTATTTCACTCTGACCAAAGGTTGAAGTCAGAAATGTCAGTAAGTTCTGGTAACTCTTCTTATGATGTATCATCATCATCATCATTTCTCTTTACACCAGTAGGCTTTCCACTTATTTTCTACTACTGCCTGTCTTTTGCTGCCCATTGTCTCTATTTCATGTGGTGTATAGGTTTCCATTATTACTCAGGCTTCTGTGTACGGAAAAGCCGAGTCCTAAAATGCAAACGGTTATTTTTTTCGTCGTCGTTGTCTTGGTCCTCAAATTGGAGGGTCAGGTCCCAGTTGTTCCTAGGAACAATGACATCATGTCTCATTTGAAGCCCGAGTGATTGCCCAGATGGTTTCGCCCAGATGACGTCTAGTTACTATAATAATTCTTATTTTCCTTACAAACAAAGACGCGTTCTGTCTGTTTTATACTTGAGTGATTTGTTTGAATTTTGTTGTTGCTGGCTTGCACTGGCCAAATTATTTGCTTCTTGTAGTGACATTCTTTCATGTGTTTTTCTTTTTTCAAAAACTTGCTGATTAATGCCTTTTACTCTGACGAAGGGCTAAAGTTTGAAACATCAGTAAAGTTAAGGCAACATTTTTACGGTTTTACAAATTTCATTATATTACCTATCTTTTATATCAAACACCGACGCAGCCTATACTAGTTTACTCGCTAGTTTCCATTTATGCTGATTAATGTATTTACTTGACTTGCAGTGTTGCTTACGTGTCTCGATCTGGTGGGATGTCGAACGAACTGAATAACATTATATCTAGAAGCACTGATGGTGTCTATGAGGGTGTGGCTATTGGAGGTGACAGGTAGGGCTCATATACGACCTTCAGCATTTTATAAAATGTCTTATAAGATGGACTAACGTTTGAGCTTTGCTTCTACTCTTCGAATATTTCTTTTTATATTAATTTACTATCATTGTTATCATTATTTAAAATATTTTTATCAGTACGTCAACTCTGTAATAACTTCAGTATTTTTAGTTAAATTATTATTATTTTAATAATAATAACAACAACAACAACAACAACAACAACAACAACAACAACAACAACAACAATAGTAATATTAATATGTTTAATTCTACCACAATTGCAGACTGACGTCTGGATTACAGTGGAGGCCAGCTAAATAATTACAATTACAATTAATATATGTTAAGTTAAATAGATATAATAGAATATTAAATAATTAAATAATTGAGGATTTGTCAGTGACTTCATAACCCCAGCCCAGCAAGAGTAATTAAGAGAGACGGCCAAGGGGTTATTCTCTAATTAGGTCCTGCAGGCGAGAGGTTATGAAGTCACTGAACCTCTTGGTGTTGGCTTTTTAATGTCATCATTTTTATCGTCATCATTATCATCATCGTATCAAAAATATCATCAGCATCACATTGTTGTTATTATCCTCACGCCTGCCAACATTACCACAGGTATCCCGGTACAAGGTTTAGTAATCATGTGCTGCGTTATCAAGACAATCCAGCTGTCAAGATGATCGTACTGCTAGGAGAGGTATGTTATTGTGTCTTTGACCCCATGGTGTTTAGTTACCCATGCTAACTACTTATATCTCCTTCTAAGTTTGTTTATGATAATATACTAATAACTTTGTTTATATAGCGCTATTTCCAACTGATAATTGCTCAATAGCGCTTTTACATTACTCTTATGTCGTCTTTTTTTCTTGTTTCTATTTCATTGTTTGGTTAATTCGATTATATCAGAGGGAAGATACTCAGACCAACATCTTCTGAATGTCTCCCTCAATATCTTAATTAACGTTACTCATGTCAGGTCTTGCAGTACAAGTCTTGTTTCTCTCTTGTCACCGTACTGACTACCAAGTGTTTCTTGCGATTTTATTTCTTTTCCATTTTTTCCTTTAATCGATTAATTGTGTCACTTTGATAAATGTTTACAAGTGTTGTAGAATAGAAATACATCAATTTGTGTCAAAATATCAATCAACCAATCAATCAGTTGATTAATCAATCAACCAATAACCCAACCAAATGAATAAATAAATAAATAAATAAATAAATAAATAAATAAATAAATAAATAAATAAATAAATAAATAAATAAATAAATAAATAAATAAATAAATAAATAAATAAATAAATAAATAAATAAATAAATAAATAATTGTTCTTTACTGATTCCATTGGTTGCCTTCAGGTCGGTGGTCGTGATGAATACGAGATCTGTGATGCTATAAAGAACGGTCGTATTACTAAACCAGTGGTAGCCTGGTGTATTGGAACATGCGCAAACAAGTTCACATCTGAGGTAAAGCGTAGTTTACAGGGCAATAATGATAATATTATTATTGGTTAGGTTTAGGGCAATTGTTTGGAAAGACTATTGTTTTTTTAAACCAATCCTAAACGATGTTTCTGTCCCGAGCAAAGGTCCACATGTTCAAAACATAGACCGTGATAGAAGTGATAAGGTCCTGGAAATGACGTTGAAAATAGATGATTCGCTTTTATCACTGGCCGCCATATTGGTTGAAACAACAGGTGTTGAACCCCTTGCCCCACGTTTCAGAACGTTACAAGGTTTTCGTCCTCATGGGAAAAAAATGGCGACCGTGTGATAAAAGCCCATAGGTGATAAAATTTGAAATCATTGAGGGATTATGGAAAGCGCCCTTACAGTTATTTGTATTTTACATTTTTAACTCAATTCATGTCTAACATTCACTCCTTCCATGTTTCGTTCTCAAGGTCCAGTTTGGCCATGCTGGAGCCAGCGCTCATAATGACCAAGAGACAGCGGTTGCCAAAAACAAGGTATCGAAACAAACTCGAATATTGTTTTCAAATGATCAATGGAATTTCAATGTTCTTTTAATTGTTTTTGACAGGCATTGAAAGAAGCTGGGGCGAGTGTTCCTGAAAGCTTTGATTCCTTGTTTGAAGTAATAAGGTAATAGACATGTTGAGAATTTGTGTTTGGAGAATATTAAAATCATTATGTTAAAGCCGTCGTGTTTACGACAAAATAATTTATTAATAATAATGATGATGATGATGATGACGATGATGATGACGATGACGATGACGATGACGATGACGATGACGATGACGATGACGATGACGATGACGATGACGATGACGATGAATTCTCGAAGCAAAACTAAAAAGCTATCATGACAGCCTTCAGTGGTGTACCATAAAACCAAACTCTTTCCCAGGGCTTTTCTTGGCTGCACCGGCCTGAACACCAAGCGAGGGAAAGAGCACTGGAAACCACCATGGTGACCACCATGGTTACCACCATGGTTACCACCATGAGCATAAAACTCATTTTTTTTAATGAAAATGATTTGTATTTGTTTAGTTCTGTGTATGAAGGTTTAGTCAAGGATGGCACCATTGTCCCTGCACCAGAGAGGAAACCCCCCACAGTACCTATGGACTATACTTGGGCACAGGTAACCCAAAACAAACTAGTGTCCATAAAATAAACATTATTATATATGGAGATTCTCCACATATGAACTCAAATAAATGACCTACTAACGTAATAACATATGTGGCTTAATAGTTCAAAGGCCCTTCAGGAGCATTGTACCGTCTGGACTGCAAAAGTCTTGGGTTCAAATCCTGTTGTCTTAAACTTATTTGCGTTTTTTTCAAATCCAATTTCTTAAATTGTTTCATTTACCACGTACATCAATATCAATTCATAGTATTAGCCTTCTCCGCATGCATCTTTTATCGGGCTTCCTGTGGTGAGGATTTCTCTTCTCCTAACTCATCCACAGTTCTTCCCTGCCAAATATCTCAACACAGGTTTCCCGATCGCGTCAACAAAGAAATCCATAAGGAGTAGCCTGCGCAGGAGGCTGTCATCATATATCTGTATAACACCAATAAATACATGTAGTATATATATAATGAGATGATTTTTCTACAGGAACTGGGTTTAATCCGTAAGCCGTCTTCTTTCATGTCCAGTATCTGCGATGAGAGAGGAGCTGAATTGTTGTACGCTGGCATGCCCATCACAGAGATATTCAAGGTCAGCCATCTTTTATTCGAATTAATGCATACATACAATTTATTAATCTTCCTATAAGAGGTTTTTCAAGAATAATTTACAATGATAACAAATAGTTATTTGCATATAAAAAATACAGTATGGTAGTTATAAAAACGTTCGAGATATAAAATGGTAGAACAAGATGCATCATATAGTTGTATTGATGGAAACTGTATTTTGATTAAGTGACTTTTTAGTTCTTTTTTGAAAGAGTTCAGATTTGTTGTCTTTTTGCAAGAATCGTCTAATTGGTTCCATAATTGAACCAATCATATCCACGAAACCGGGATGGAGTGGGCAACTTGTGTCCATGTCCTATAGTAAAAGAATGCTTAATAACATTAGGCTATAACGGAATCGAAAGGATCTGAATGATAATTTTCACCGCAGAAAAAACGTTTTCCACCTTTCATCGCGCACGAAAATGATTACAGAAACCGTCAGTTTTATAAAACCGCAAAACCGCAGACATAAATGGCAAAAAAACGCAAAACTGCACCAACAATAACGAAACTGCATATCCGCAAACCCTTACTCCCCCTAGTTATGGTAGTTGCCAATGACGAGATTTTAAAACATATTTATGTCATCTTAAATTTAAGACTTTCTTTGCCAGTGTTTGAAAGTCAATATTGTCATATGTTGTATTGACAGGATGAACTTGGTGTCGGCGGAGTACTGGGACTACTATGGTTTCAAAGAAGGTCAGTAGCAACACAGACCACGCATGCGCGAAAAAGTAAAATGATCCAGCACACAAATCTGGCATTCGTATACGGACTCTATAAAAAAAAGATGGAGTGTACGACTTTCATCGCTTTTTTTCTCAAAATATAAACAAAAATAAAAAAGTATAAACTAATGGTAGCTTCACGATATAACAAAGGTTATGTACACGAAACCGTCAAGCTTATATATTTAGGGAATTTCTTATAAAACGACTTCAAACACTTTAGTCCGAAACTCCTAATGTTTTTACAATGGCAAATTTACCGCTGTGAAAATCATAGTTTTGCCACGCATGCGTAGTCGTTTGACCGCTGTGCTGTTAGTAGCACGATATGTATATTTGTCGATGTTGCTATTCATTAATTCTATACATCAAATCTTTAACTACGCAATAGCTGACGTCATTACTCTCGTGTTAAGGTTACCCAAGTACGCATGCTCTTTTATTGAAATGTGCCTGATGATTACCGCTGACCATGGTCCAGGTAAGTGTTCACTTGTTGCGGGTTACCTTGTTCTTCCTTTGTGTTTGGCAGTGTAGTAGAAATATAGATGTATTAAAGGGGATAAAACTGAACGTTCGTGCATTTAGGCCGATGTAGAAAGGTTATCACAGAAAATAATTTTTTGCATACAACATTTTTAACAATTATTTTTAAAGGCGTTATGTCGTTTCGAATATTTGGAGGGCTTTATAGTTTGATATAAATATTGAATAGAGTAGTGTGACGTTTCGGTGTATGTCCGATCATTATATCAAGCTGATTCGGACGTTCACCAAAACGTCGCACTACTCTACTTATTTGAGATCATTGTCTTTTTAGTGTTGCTAATAGAAGATGTTTCATGTTGAAGATGTTTACACATAATCTCGCTGTGTCTTGTAAACTATCGTCTTGCATAATCTGTTTTTAGATAGTGCAATTCAAAGGAATTACTATACTTCCTTTATTGAATTTCGTTTGTATTTGAAGTATTCAGGTCTCTTATCATTGTTGTCGTTGTTGCGCTAAATATTGATATTTCAACGGTTTGTAAACTCATATTAGCTGTATTTGATTATTTTTGTTTTCTGATTTCAGCTGTATCTGGTGCACATAATACTATCGTAACAGCTCGAGCAGGCAAAGATCTCGTGTCTTCATTAGTGTCAGGACTTCTTACCATTGTAAGTACATGAATACAGTTGATTGACTATCCATCTAATCGGTTATTTTATTAGTCAATTATTCGTTTATTTATTCATTGATCGATTGGTTGATTGATTCAGTCATTGTATTATTAGTTTATTTGTTCATTCACGCCTATTAATTATTGATTCATGTATTCATTTACTTATATGATTTTTTTTATTTATTTGATATATTTTTACATATGTCCGAGTTCATTCATCCACATCCATTCATTCATTCATCTTTTTTTATTCATGCATCCATTTGTCCGTTCGTCCATTCATCTGTCCATCCATCCATCCATTCATTAATTTATTCATTCATTCGTCCGTCGATTCATCCATTCAATCATCCATCCATTCATTCATTAACTTATTCATTCATTCGTCTGTCGATTCATCCATTCAATCATCCATCCATTCATTCATTCATTAACTTATTCGTTCATTCGTCCGTCGATTCATCCATTCAATCATCCATCCATCCATCCATTCATTAACTTATTCATTCATTCGTCCGTCGATTCATCCATTCAATCATCCATCCATCCATTCATTCATTAACTTATTCATTCATTCGTCCGTCGATTCATACATTCAATCATCCATCCATTCATTCATTTATTCATTAATTTATCCATCAATCGATCCATTAATTCATCTTTTTTATTCATCCATCCATCCATTCATTCGTCCATCCATCCATCCATTCATTTATTCATTAATTCATCTATCTATCCATCTTTTCATTCATTCTTCCATCCATTCATTCATTTACCAGTTTATTGATTGTTACTCTATCGCCGTCAGGGAGATCGTTTTGGTGGAGCTCTAGACAATGCAGCTCGTCAGTTCTCAGATGCGTTTGATCAAAACAAGGCTCCAATGGACTTTGTAAACGACATGCGTAAGATTGGCCAGCTTATCATGGGCATTGGACACCGTGTCAAATCGGTACGTAAATCACGCTAATTTACTGTGTTTGATATAATAATTTGAAATGCGGTCGGTGAAATACAGATACATGAGAAAAATATCTGCGTATTTCTGTGTTTCCCAGCATTTACGGTGTTCAAATTACCCTTAGAGATTGATATCCCAATTAATAAGAACGCCCTGAAAATGGAATGGATACCACCTAGAATCTTGGAGATATTATAAACCAATCCAGCCTGGCGTGTAGAGAGTAGATGGAAAATGTTTTTGAATCTTTGAGTTATATTTCATGTATATATTTTCTGTTTATTTGTAGTTGAATAACCCCGACGTTAGAGTGATAATTGTAAAAGATTTTGTCAAGAAACACTTCCCGTGTACTGCTCTGCTGGACTACGCCTTACAAGTCGAAAAAATCACAACATCAAAGGTAACATATTAAAACTATACTACTTGTATTATATATAGCTATTAAAACATTGAATTGTAAATGCTTGATACCGAATAATGCCTTCCAAGACAGAAATGCATGAAATGCGTTAGTGCCATGCCATGCCATGCCATGCCATTTCATCAGTTTCATTTTATTCCGTTCCGTTCCGTTCCATTCCATTCCGTTCCATGCCATTTCATTTCGTTCCATGCCATTTCATTTCATTCCATTCCATTTTATTCCATTCCGTTCCATGCCATTTCATTTTATTCCATTCCATTCCATTCCGTTCCATGCCATTTCATTTTATTCCATTCCATTCCATTCCGTTCCATGCCATTTCATTTCATTCCATCCCGTTCCGTTCCATTCCATTCTGTTCCATGCCATTCCATTCCGTTCCATGCCATTCCATTCCGTTCCATTCCATTCCATTCGGGATAATAGACCATGGAGTTGCCGGTTTGTGTTGCCAGTGCTTGACTCGACTATAGACGGACTAACGACTGTACTCACCGGAGTGCCGTATATATTAAAGGGTTAATACGTCAACCTCGAAAACCAAATATAACACATTTGGTACATTGATGGGTAAACTGTATAACGAGGATGCGGCTGTGGGGGAGTATAGATATTGATCTATTCAATATGTTTTATGTTTATTTGCGTAGAAACCCAACCTAATCCTGAATGTCGATGGCTGTATCGCTGTGTGTTTTGTGGATCTTTTGCGATCATGTGGTGCTTTTACAAGGTATGTCTTCGTGTTGTCATTGTTATTATTATTGCTATTGTTGTTGTTAATGTTGTTATTGCTCTTTATTCTTTATTGAAAAAATCCAGGTTATTATTGTTGTTACTATTGTTGTTGTTGTTGTTGTTATTGCTATTGTCGTGTTTCTGTTGTTATTGTTGTTGGTGTTATTGTCACTGTTATTGTTATTAGTCAAAAAGCGCACATGAATTATACTAACATTTTTACCCACCTACCGCCCACCAGGGAAGAAGCTGATGAATATATCCAGATCGGTTCTCTTAACGGTCTCTTTGTCCTGGGTCGATCTATGGGTTTTATCGGTAAGAACTGCCGTCGATTGCTTTACTATTCTATAAATACATGTATTACAAGATTTGAAATGGGAAGCTTGGCGCTGGTAATTTGATAGAAAACATTTAGTAGAACTCAGTAGTTGTAAATATGTTCTGTGAGAAGAGAGTCATGATAAGGAAGAAATTGGTGGAGGTTGCACGAGATAAATGGATGATGATGAAGGTAATGAGTATGTAAATAATGACGATGATGACAACAGTGATGATAATAATAATAAAAAATCACTTTTTAACGTCTCAAATCTTCTAGACTGGACACATGTGCCCTTACTAATGGGGGAGACTCAGAGAGACTCACTCACTACCTCTACATTTAATTATTTTGCACACAATTTTATTGATGATGATGATGATTTTATTGATGATGACGACAGTGGTGGTGGTGGTGGTGGTAGTGGTAGTGGTAGCAGTAGTAATGATGTTAATGTGGATGATGGTGGTAAAAATGATGATGAGTAAAGAAAAGTAAAGATGATGATGATGATAATTATGATGATAGTGATAACAAGTCCATATTTCGACGAGAAAAAGAAGGGCAAAGGTGACAGGGACAACAATGACAATATGGATAAACATGGATAACATGAATTAACATGGATTACATCAATACAAAAGATCAAAGATTACTAGACACATTAAGATAATAGACGACAGACTAACACATTAAAGCATTTTTGTTTGATTTGCAGGTCATTATTTGGATCAAAAGCGATTAAAACAAGGTCTATACCGCCACCCATGGGACGATATCACGTATATTATGCCAGACCATCTCATTCCAGCCAGCTTTGAATAAACACTTCCAGAACAAAACAAACCTCATTAAGTAGAGGAAGGTTGGATTTGAAATACAACGATAACAAAACAAACCTCATTAGACCCATTAAGGTTGGAATTGAAAACCTAATTAAAAACCTCTCCAAACACTAAAACAAAGAAAGGCAATTAATAGTAAAACATTTCATCTAAACTTCCATGAATAAAGAGGATAGTTTTAGGTAAAAGATAGGGATGTTAAAAGTGCACTACTTGAATATATAAATCATTGGTAAAACCAGGGCGCTTTGGGATAATTTGGGAAGACAAGGTTTTTGTTGGACAACTAATCGGTGAACATACTAATCTGGACCTAACACTTTTACCGCGCAGTTTTAACGTATCTTCATGTAACGCCTGCATCAGCCAGACTGCACAACGGTCGCAAACCCCTACAAAACGATCTTTGGTTGCACTATATATATATATTCACTCTTCTTTGTTCGTTATTTCGCACAGTTATGTGACAAGTTGTTGAGACATGTCGCTTCGTGTGTGTTGCTTTTATTTGTCGCTGCTACCGTACGAACGAATTCATACTTGATTGAATTTGTACGACTTTTCGTAGAGGAAAATGATCGTCACATGAAGGGAACAGTCGTGTCGCAGTGGCTTGTCGCAAAGTGTGTACCAACCTTTAAAAGTTTTGGTTTGTTAAGGTACATCAGTGTGGGCTGTAAGCATATGAGAAGAATTCACTCGATTTCTACATCTACATATGGGGGGCCTTGCAAAAGGGGTTACCTATCACTGCAAGACTTGATTGTTTTAAGGAACATTTTGTTTTGAAAGGCGGCTAACTGCATAAATGAGTTGATTGTCAGTGCCGTCTGTCTTCAACTAATTAATAACGATATGAATTTCAAAAATAAATACATTTATAAATTCATGTTTTTTGGTTCTTTGTTACCGTTTGTCGCTAGTCAAAAGACCAGGGAGGAAGAGGAGAACCAGCCCCTAGACTATAAACGTACGGTTAATCCTTTTGCGTTAACTAAGCAGCTATCTATATTATAATGTCAAATTGGGGTAGTCTATATTTATTGTTGTTTTATTGAAGCGAAGGAGTAGGGGGCAAGGAACTGAGCACAAGGGAACTCTCCTCCTACCCACTCCCCCCGCTTTTCCTTTTTTGTCTAGGCCCCATATTTCTCGCGCGGTTGCGTAAATAAAACAGGAATCCCAAACCCGATTTTCCCGTGAGCCACTTTACTCGATCACAACCCTTCACTGAGGACGTACAAAAAACCCGGCCTTGACCATTCCCAGTGAATAATAATAATATAGCTGAATAGTACGCGCGCTCTGATTGGATGATTCACTTAAAATCACGCCTTACATGCACATGACTATAATGATAAATAGACGTTGTTTTTCAATGATCAGTATTTTTATTAGTCTTGTTGGACAAGCTAGATTACTGTCTAATGCAAACTAATTGACATCTACTGATGAGATCCTGTTTTCTACACTACGCTAGTGTCAATAACAATAATAATATTTTATAAACTATTGTAAACAATAATATCTAATGGATAATTATTTTGAATAACCAAAAATCTTTCGTCCTTCTATTTTACAGAGAGTAATTTACGCTCCAAAAGCTTAGAGCAGGTATTCCAGCCTCGTTCCCAGGGCCCTCTCCCTTCGCTTTTTATTTTGCCCTACTCAAAAGCGACGGGAGATTGCCCTGGTAACGAGGTTGCAGGTATTCCAAATAAAAAAATATCAAAATTAAATCAAACTCGATAATAATAAACACCAGTATGATACAGCTTTTTCAAAAACCTTGACTAAGATTAGTTTTATACTGAAGATTGCATTCCAAGACCGAAGTGGATTATGGATGATGTTGATATCTTGTGCAGTTTTAACACAGGGAGCCCAACACTGAACTGAACTGTTTAACATTTTAGATTTAAAGCCGAGGAAAATACACACACCAGGCAATCGGTTGAGGAAAGGTTTCTTTTGAACACGAAAGAAATTGTGGCTTCACATACTACAGTATATGCGAGGTTGCTGTTGCTAATAGCAGTTTCATAAATAATAAAAGCTGCATGACTGACTAATTCAGTCATGCGATCGCGCCATTCGTCAACCATTCCACTACAACGTTATTTGAAATAGGTGTATAGGTTTCTGTAACTGAATCACTGTTCGAGTGTCTTCACTCTGTTGCTGTATTTCACGTAGTAATTAAATCCTATCCATTTTTACAATATATATAAGCAAACTTTATCAACAAACTCAGTCACTACTTGCAACCAAACGGTTTTTCTCTTTGGTTTCATAATGTATTGTTTGCCTGCAAAGAAATAAGAAATAATAACTGATCAATATATTGATTTTAACACAACTTCGTTCTATCTTTATATTTGATTGGGGGATGGGAGGGACGGTAATCAAATATCTCATACTCTAATATTATATAGTGAAAATATTTAGTACCTACGAGATTATCTATGTAACGTAGCGTTTTATAGATACTATGGTGTAAAACGATGTTGTAATAAATATAAAGTGTGTAAGCCTTTGCGTTAACGTAAGGAAGCACGCGCAAATACCTACGAGATTATCTATGTAACGTGGCGTTTTATAGGTACTATAGTGTACAACGGTGTCGTAATAAATATAAAGTGTGTAAGCCTTTGCGTCAACGTAAGGGTGTACGCGCAAGTACCTACGAGATTATCTATGTAGCTACTTGTACCAGGCCGTTTTCTCGGGTCTGCTTCAACTTCTTTCGTCTCTTGTTGTGCTCTGATTTGCAATTATCCTTAGTTTCATTGTTGTTGTGGTTTGGGGTGGTGAAGTGTTGTGTTGTTCTTCGTACTCTACGGCTAGGGCTTTTCTGTACCAGTTCCTCTGTGTTTAGCCAGGGATGGTTAAGACATTCTTCAACTGACGGTCTGTCACTGAAAGATCGACAATAGAATACTTAGCGTCTTGTTTATAAGTCAACACGAGGCGCGGTTAATGTACGTAGTATCATTTGATCACGACACACATTTCGTTCTGAACAAAAATGTTAAAATTTTTTTGCAAAATATTTTTTGCATAACTGACTAAGAGTCTGCATTTTATTGTCACAATCAGACAACCTACACATTAACGAAAGTTAATTGTCTAGCCAATAACGTTTCAGTCAATAGTGGTCGTATGTTGCATATTGATTTTGTTGGTTCCCTTGACACACCTTGCGTTCTACGTGAAAGTACTTGTGTTGCTTAGTTTTCCATACAACAATGAATAATAAAACGATTATTGGGTGAGGTGATATTCAGAATTAGGTCAATGAAAGTGTAATCAGCCGGAATACTTACGCTGGGCATCGCTGCAGGATCTTAGTGATGAAATCCTGCGCAGTGTAAGAAATGGACTGGAAATGGCTGTCGGGGAATTCCATGGCACACAGAGACACATTGTAACATGTTTCATGTTTATCGTCGCCAGCAAATGGTGACATCCCTGTTAACCTGCAACAATAATCACAGTCATCATTGATATCGTTATCATAATAATTATTATCATCATTACAATCATCGATACCCTAATAATTATCATCATCATTACAATCATCGATACCCTAATAATTATCATCATCATTACAATCATCGATACCCTAATAATTATCATCATCATTACAATCATCGATACCCTAATAATTATCATCATCATTACAATCATCGATACCCTAATAATTATCATCATCATTACAATCATCGATACCCTAATAATTATCATCATCATTACAATCATCGATACCCTAATAATTATTATCATCATTACAATCATCGATACCCTAATAATTATCATCATCATTACAATCATCGATACCCTAATAATTATCATCATCATTACAATCATCGATACCCTAATAATTATCATCATCATTACAATCATCGATACCCTAATAATTATCATCATCATTACAATCATCGATACCCTAATAATTATCATCATCATTACAATCATCGATACCCTAATAATTATCATCATCATTACAATCATCGATACCCTAATAATTATCATCATCATTACAATCATCGATACCCTAATAATTATTATCATCATTACAATCATCGATACCCTAATAATTATCATCATCATTACAATCATCGATACCCTAATAATTATCATCATCATTACAATCATCGATACCCTAATAATTATCATCATCATTACAATCATCGATACCCTAATAATTATCATCATCATTACAATCATCGATACCCTAATAATTATCATCATCATTACAATCATCGATACCCTAATAATTATCATCATCATTACAATCATCGATACCCTAATAATTATCATCATCATTACAATCATCGATACCCTAATAATTATCATCATCATTACAATCATCGATACCCTAATAATTATCATCATCATTACAATCATCGATACCCTAATAATTATCATTATATCATCACTATCATTATCAATGATCTCGATCATCATAACCCTTATCGATACAATATTATAATCATTATCTTATTGTTATCAGGATCACCAACATCATCATCATCATCGGTATCATCACCATCATCATCATCGGTATCATCACCATCATCATCATCGGTATCATCACCATCATCATCATCATCATCGGTATCATCACCATCATTATCCTCATCAGAATAATTATGATCACCATCATCATCCTTAACATCAACATCATCATCGTCCTTCTCGTGCACAACTACCAACATCACCATCATCTTTACCATTATCATCACCATCATCATCATCATCATCATCATCATCACCACAATAATTATGAACACCATTATGATCACCATCATCATCCTTGCCATCATCATCATCGTCCTTATCGTGCAAGACTACCAACATCACCATCATCATCTTTACCATCATCATCACAATAACTATGATCACCATTATGATCACCATCATCATCATCCTTACCATCATCATCATCATCACCATCATCATCATCCTTACCATCATCACCATCACCATCATCATCATCACCATCATCATCATCCTTACCATCATCACCATCATCATCATCATCATCATCCTCATCATCATCCTCATCACCATCATCACCATTATCATCACCATCATCATCATCTTTACCATCATCACCATCATCATCATCACCATCATCACCATCATCACCACCATCACCATCATCATCACCACCATCATCATCTTTACCATCATCATCACCATCATCATCATTACCATCATCATCACAATAACTATGATCACCATTATGATGATGATCATCATCATCATCACCATCATCATCATCCTTACCATCATCATCATCATCACCATCATCATCATCATCTTTACCATCATCATCATAATAACTATGATCACCATTATGATCACCATCATCCTTACCATCATCACCATCATCACCATCATCATCATCCTTACCATCATCACCATCATCATCATCATCATCCTTACCATCATCACCATCACCATCATCATCCTTACCATCATCACCATCATCATCATCATCTTTACCATCATCACCATCATCATCACCATCATCATCATCTTTACCATCATCACCATCCTTACCATCCTTACCATCATCATCACCATCATCATCATCATCATCATCCTTACCATCATCACCATCACCATCATCATCCTTACCATCATCCTCATCATCTTTACCATCATCACCATCATCATCTTTACATCATCACCATCATCATCTTTACCATCACCATCATCATCATCATCATCTTTACCATCATCACCATCATCTTTACCATCATCACCATCATCTTTACCATCATCACCATCATCATCATCATCTTTACCATCATCACCATCATCTTTACCATCATCACCATCATCACCATCATCTTTACCATCATCACCATCATCATCTTTACCATCATCACCATCATCACCATCATCATCATCATCTTTACCATCATCACCATCATTATCATCATTACCATCATCATCACAATAACTATGATCACCATTATGATGATGATCATCATCATCATCACCATCATCATCCTTACCATCATCATCATCATCACCATCATCATCATCATCTTTACCATCATCATCATAATAACTATGATCACCATTATGATCACCATCATCCTTACCATCATCACCATCATCACCATCATCATCATCCTTACCATCATCACCATCATCATCATCATCATCCTTACCATCATCACCATCACCATCATCATCCTTACCATCATCACCATCATCATCACCATCATCATCATCTTTACCATCATCACCATCCTTACCATCCTTACCATCATCATCACCATCATCATCATCATCATCATCCTTACCATCATCACCATCACCATCATCATCCTTACCATCATCCTCATCATCTTTACCATCATCACCATCATCATCTTTACATCATCACCATCATCATCTTTACCATCACCATCATCATCATCATCATCTTTACCATCATCACCATCATCACCATCATCTTTACCATCATCACCATCATCTTTACCATCATCACCATCATCATCATCATCTTTACCATCATCACCATCATCTTTACCATCATCACCATCATCACCATCATCTTTACCATCATCACCATCATCATCTTTACCATCATCACCATCATCACCATCATCACCATCATCTTTACCATCATCACCATCATCATCATCATCTTTACCATCATCACCATCATCATCATCATCTTTACCATCATCACCATCATCACCATCATCTTTACCATCATCACCATCATCACCATCATCATCATCATCTTTACCATCATCACCATCATCTTTACCATCATCACCATCATCACCATCATCTTTACCATCATCACCATCATCACCATCATTATCATCCTCTTTACCATCATCACCATCATCATCATCATCTTTTGATCATCACCATCATCACCATCATCATCATCATCTTTACCATCATCACCATCATCATCATCATCTTTACCATCATCACCATCATCATCATCATCTTTACCATCACCATCATCATCATCATATTTACCATCATCACCATCATCATCATCATCCTTACCATCATCATCATCATCACCATCATCGACATCATCTTTACCATCATCATCACAATAACTATGATCACCATTATGATCATCATCATCATCATCCTTACCATCATCATCATCATCTTTACCATCATCATCACCATTATTACCATTGCTATCACCACGCTTTTCATACCCATTCATCTTTATTTACGAGCGTTATTCTTTATTATTAACATCATCACTATCAAAACGTATAACCCACATTATTAGAACGTTTTCCCGTAGCTAGATTTTGGCATGCAAATGAGATGTTCATTTTGCTAGTATGTTAATTAGGTATGTACGCATGAGTGATTATAGAAGTCAAGTAGGACGTGCTACCGAGATATAACAGGATGATTTATAAGACGGTTTTTGTAAACTAAACAAGATAAAAATTACACACCGTTACAGTACGCAAAACTTTTAATTGTAATTATCATTTGAAAGATGATAAATAACATAACTATAACTAGCAGCCATAAATGCTCGCCTTGATATTACTTTTTGTCCAAGTATTTGTCCACTTTACTTAACATTTCATCGACTTTAGACATGGTTTCTACTGCCTTCGTACACATCTTCTTATGCGCTCTTTGTGCGTCGACAGCATAGTCAGCCTTCCTTTTCTTTCTGTTACTGCACTCGCTTTCATCTGAAGAACTGCTGCTGTAGTACAATTCTTGGTGAAGCTTCTTGGTGACAGCTTCTTTCCTCCGCTCTGCTGGCGTCTTTTTCGCTGAGTATTCTGTTGAGTCTACCTCTATTGGTTCAGTCAAATATAAACACTGCCGCCATTCACAGTCAATACATGCATAGTTTTTTTACTAGCTTTTTGGTTCGTCTTTTTCTGTTCAAGTTCCAAAAAATGGAAACTCTTATATTTAGGACTAGTTTATATGTCGAATCCAGCTCATACTATCGAGTCTATCTACAATATAAGAACAGTGCCTAATTATCTCTTGTTTCAGTGCAGTATAGAAACCATGTCTAAAGTCGATGAAATGTTAAGCAAAGTCGACAAATACTTGGACAAAAAGTAATATCAAGGCGAGCATTTATGGCTGCTAGTTATAGTTATGTTATTTATCATCTTTCAAATGATAATTACAATTAAAAGTTTTGCGTACTGTAACGGTGTGTAATTTTTATCTTGTTTAGTTTACAAAAACCGTCTTATAAATCATCCTTTTATATCTCGGTAGCACGTCCTACTTGATTTCTATAATCACTCATGCGTACATACCTAATTAGCATACTAGCAAAATGAAAATCTAATTTGCATGCCAAAATCTAGCTACGGGAAAACGTTCTATTGTGCAGGGAACACTAGACTAGAGTTTCATGTAAATATCAATTGGCCTTTTCCAAAACGAGTAAAGGACTGGGTACTAGTTTTATTTCTTAATTACATTAATTAGGGAAACTAGCTAGTACTCAGTCCTTTATTCGTTTTGGAAAAGGCCAATTGATCAAAGAGGTTTAAGTACTTACATTACATAAGCCACCACGCCTATACTCCTAAAAGGAACAAACATTGAACGGTTAGTACATAAACCTTGACCTTGACGGCTCACTATGATAATAATACTATGATGATGTGATATCAACATTGATAAACTACATGAAAACGAACACTATATCCATCTAGGGGGCAGCCAAGTCCTCTGTCAGGGACCTTGACGGCTCACTATGATATAGGGCCAATACTGTGATGATGTGATATCAACATTGATAAACTACATGAAAACGAACACTATATCCATCTAGGGGGCAGCCAAGTCCTCTGTCAGGGACCTTGACGGCTCACTATGATATAGGGCCAATACTGTGATGATGTGATATCAACATTGATAAACTACATGAAAACTAACACTATATCCATCTAGGGGGCAGCCAAGTCCTCTGTCAGGGACCTTGACGGCTCACTATGATATAGGGCCAATACTGTGATGATGTGATATCAACATTGATAAACTACATGAAAACGAACACTATATCCAGCTAGGGGGCAGCGAAGTCCTCTGTCAGGGGCTCTGTCAGGACATTGAATATATTGCTATATAAATAGAATGAAGAGATATAATCTGTGAGGCCCAGATTCCTCTGTGAAGTCCCATCGTAGTTACAAGCTCAATATAAGTAAAACAAAATTGAAGCTTGCTTAATTGGAGACAATTGTTCCTCTGTTGTGTGTCAGGTTAATATCAAATCCCAACCAGCTATAGGGTATACGATTCATTCACTAACGACTCCGTACGTTTTATTATTAACAATTGAGCCACAAATACTTTTTTATGTCAATACATTACAACTAATAAGCACTGGTAACTTTAAGCTGTGTGACTTCAGCTGGCCTACGCCTTGTATAATATGGTGCACATATATGTAGTAAACGTTATATTGCATACTAACCACCTAAGGACTAAAGCATTTAATACTAACCACTCATGATTGCAAGCAGCATAGTTGTCATGTGTGCATTAATTAGCGGTCCATAATGAAAACATGATTGTTTGGGAATAGCATTTGGATGATGTCAAATGTAAGCACCAATCACATTACTGAATACTGAGTATTTTTAGCATAATTATTTAGACAATTTAGATAATTTAAAGTAATCATTATATATATTCTTACCAGATATCACTTGGCTTTCCTACAGGTTCAAACTCTAATATTTCAGGTGCTGGATAAGAAAGGAAGATTCAACCAATCAGTACGTGTGATTTCCTTACATATCGAATCTAGTGTACATATAGCAGCGAAAACAATATTGCGTTTCTGTTTTTTTCTCTCTTAATATTTCAAAATCCAATTTAATGTAATTTTTTAGTTTAAAATAAAGATAAACGTGTTATTATAAGTAATACCATGGCTCGAGGGAAATTAGTGATTAAATTTCCCCGAATACCGACTTTCACAAATTTTCCCGAGGTATTCGGGGAAATTTAATCACTAATTTCCCGAGTGCCATGGTATTACTTTGTAATACCATGATTACCGAGGAACTAACTACTGTTAGGAAATACATGTTAATTTTCATAGAAGCATAAATTATAAACTTTTACAAAGCTGTTGATTTTCGGCATACTTTTAAAATAGTTGCTTTTGTTAAATGAGACAATACCGAATTATACCACCATGCATTCATTATAGTTTGTTTGCATAAACACGCATGACATACTATACTTCAATGTAGTCAACGCATGCGCATAGTTTCTTCATGAGTCCCACAAGTGTTAGAGTATGGACTTGTGTGTAGTACAGGGTTCTTTATGTTAAACATTTTCAACAGGGTCGAAGCGATCCAGGAATGGTCTCGATGATTGTTATGATGAGGGACCAATGAGGGATAGTCTCCTAAATTTCCCTCATGCATACAACATGAGGGAAATTTAGAAGACAAAGAAATCCTTTGTCTTTTACTAAATTTCCCTTGCATAAATTAAATATAGAGGGAAATTTAGTAAAAGACAAAGGATTTCTTTGTCTTCTAAATTTCCCTCATGTTGTATGCATGAGGAAAATTCGGGTTTGTAAACCCCTCGGAAGACAAAAGAATCCGAGGTGATCATGGTATTATAACTTATATTTCGATGTTTCCAAGTCACTGGCAGACTTCATTCTCAAGGATTTTGTTTTATTGTTGTTTTAATAAAAACCCGCTTTTTCCCATATTGAAATAATGAGTTTACGACATCTTCCTTAACAAGAATTTCACTTGAAGAACAAAAAGAGAATAAATATGTTTAAATCAAAAAATAATAATAGTTCTTCGCATTTCCAAGATCGAAACTTTTTCCAAACAAACATCCAGAAAGTTCCAATTTCTCCAAATCTCATAAAACATCACGAGTTTGTTCTCAAAATTTAACGAATTTGAATTTGTTTCTCTGGAATGTTCCAAGTGACGTAGTTTCTACATAATTTCCTTCACTTTTGCAAATTGTTCCTAAATGTGCGTCTTCAAATTACGCGCGCCCGCTGTGAGCTACAGCATTGATACAACGGCCTTAGGGAGTCGATAGTTCTAGACACTAACCTACATATTCAGGTGTTCCAACAATAAGGCAGATCTGTTCACCAGGTTTTATCTTTCTTGCAAGTCCAAAGTCTATGATTCGTATTTCAGGATACATTTCTTCGGTCATTAAGAGAATATTGTTGGGCTGTGAAAAGAAAAACAAAACTTTAGCCATGGAATTAAAACTGAAACATTTCGTTAAAAGCATTACTTTTTTGAAGTTTTCCCATCCTCAACCCAAACATCCCTTTTCTATCTATCTATTCAGTCTATTGAGTTTATCCACACTGAAACTTTTCGTAAAAAGGATCAATATTAAGTTTGAAGTTTTCCCATCCTCAATCCAGACATCCCCTTTTCTATCTATCTATCTATTCAGTCATTCAGTCTAATGATTGTATCCACACTGAAACTTTTCGTTAAAAGCATCAATATTAATTTTGAGTTTGCCCATCCTCAATCCAGACATCCGCTTTTCTATCTATCTATTCAGTCATTCAGTCATTGATTGTATCCACACTGAAACCTTTTCGTTAAAAGCATCAATATTAATTTTGAGTTTGCCCATCCTCAATCCAGACATCCGCTTTTCTATCTATCTATTCAGTCATTCAGTCATTGATTGTATCCACACTGAAACCTTTTCGTTAAAAGCATCAATATTAATTTTTAAGTTTTCCCATCCTCAATCCAGACATCCGCTTTTCTATCTATCTATTCAGTCATTCAGTCATTGATTGTATCCACACTGAAACCTTTTCGTTAAAAGCATCAATATTAATTTTTAAGTTTTCCCATCCTCAATCCAGGCATCCGCTTTTCTATCTATCTATTCAGTCTATTGATTGCATTCACACTCATTACGTTTTGGGAGTTTTTTTAAAAGAGATTTAATTGACTGAAAAATTCAATTATCTGAATCAGTTATGCTGAAATCCGAAATTTAAACACAAATTTATTTCGCTTCCGATACTGAATCCTATATCGTTTATTGAGTTAATATAAGCCATTCTCGAATATGCGTTCTATATTTGGAGAACCCGCTATTATCACGAACAAATCTGTCAACTCCACAGAGGTAGCCCAAATAACAATCCATTTTTACAGTATGGGACGAAATAATACGTATTCTTGTTGAAATCAATTTGAACATATTTTAGTCCTGTGTTGTTGTTAAATGTATGTGGTGTCATTCTTGGTGATTTTGTGACCGTTTTAGAGCATATATTTTAACGTTTGCCTACCAGTACGTAAAATGAAATGGATCTTACAAAAAATACGTATTATTTCGTCCCATATATTTACTGTTAAATGGATTGTTTTGGTTGCCTGTGGTCAACCCGAAACGTTTTTATCTGTACTTTGTTTTTTGTTTTGGTGAATTTGATTTCTATCTCGCTCGCTTGCTTTACAATAACATTTCCCATTTCCATTTCCAATATTCCATTTTCCTAGCCATGGATTTTATTTTACTTTTATTTAATTCATTTTGTTTGATTTCGTTGTTTTATATTTCATTTCAAATTGTTCACGGCATGTTATACTTATAAGATATTATATTATTTCCTATGCTTGCGTTTCTTATAATTTCCTATTAGTCTGTCACGTAGAGTTCTGTCAGACATGCACAATATGGAACAACGTCATACCGACAATTGAGAATTTCTGCAGTAACTCTACCAACCCAAACTATTATATCATGAACGCATTTAGGTCAATTTTGGGTATAATTCACCCTTAGACTATAAGTTATGTAGCCTCCCAACACGACTATTACTATATATACTGATTATGACGATATTTAGGTCAATATCAAGAATATTTTCACCCTAATACTATTAGTTATGTAGCCTCCCAACACGAATATTACTATATAAACTGATTATGACGATATTTAGGTCAATATCAAGAATAATACCATCCTATTTTATACCTCTAATACTCAACTATAAGTGTAATCTTTCTAATGTCAAACAAATTAAAGACCTTAGAAGGGTTATTAACGGTGTACTGTAGAACCAGAAGATCGTATACTATTAGCAATGATAATCATAATCGTCGGGGATCGTCGGGATCCAAACCTTTGATATACACGAAACAAATGACTAACTTCTACTAATCTCATACCTATAATGACTAGCCTTTATAATCTTATTGACGATCATACTGTAATGATTTATAATGGCTATTATGATGATGATTACTATAATGATAATGATGATAATCGTGGTGATGATGATGATGATCTTGATCGATACATAAATATGATGATCAGAGCATATAAGCCTCGAAGAGGTAAAATGGTAAAATGTAAAAGGGTATTTCACTAAAATGTAAAATGTAAAATGATGATGGCGATGATGACAATATTGACTTTACAAATTGTTTTTTCAACAGAATCAATTTTGAATGACCTCCAGACGAAGTCATTGTGTAGATCATACCAGTATAGCATGAGACGTGTCTAATTATCATGACCTTAGACTCGAAGTGAGATCAACTCTGATACAGAGTGTAGATAATCGTTATGGACTCGAATCCAATACAGACAGACACCAATACAAACAAGAATGTCTTTACCGATCAATGATTGATGAAATCAACAGGGCTGACCCAGTAAAAACATTTATATTATATATCTGTGTTCCAATAAAAACACTCGAGGGTAAAAACATCCAGGGGTACTCCCTATGAACAAGTGGTATGGGTGATACGCGTACCTTTTCCTTTTAGGGTAAGAATGTTTCCTGTGCGTACCTTTTAGGGTACTTTTGGGGTTCTGGCTCAAAAATCAGTCTTGTAACATGATTTCGTACCTGTAAGAGTCATTTTTACTCTGTTTTGTTGCTATGTTGGGGTAGAAATCGACAAGGCTTTATCAGTTTTTTTTATCTGTGCGTACCATTTAGGGGTCGTTTTCAAAACCTCCGCCGTTCACCCCTACCACTTGGACAAAGGGAGTACCCCCTGACTATTTTACGTTCCATGCTACATCCAGTATCTTCTGCTATTTAGCTCAAACACTATTCTAAAATTAGCTTTCTCAGTGTTGCTTAAGATATTTCAGCGTGTTTTCTTCGGTAAATGAGGTTTCAAGAGGAAAGACAAGAGGAAAAAATGTCAGAGACTAGCACTGTTTCACCATACAAGAAGGTCATCTTCTCGAACAGGCTTGAATGTCAAGTGCCTTCTTGACCAAGGCGCTCTGATCACTAAATTGGATCAAAACATTACCATCGAAGCTTATAGGTGATGACTAAAGGCTATTCCAGTCATGAACAACCCAAGTTTATCTCAGATACAACTATCTAAAACTAACAAAGGAGCAAGGAGTATCTCTAGTTAGTACGAATTGAATCCAAACATTACCATCGAAGCTTATAGGATATAGGTGATGACTAAAGGCTATTCCATTCATGAACAACCCAAGTTTATCTCTAAAGATCCAACTATCTAAAACTAACAAGGGAGCTAAGTGTATCTATGTAGTTAGTACGAATTGCTATATATAGCTAATCTCAAAGTCGGCTATTTTTTAAAGTGTCTGTCATCAGAAGTGCAAGAACATATTGTGACTCAGAAACCAGAAAATATATATGAAATAAAGAAGATAATGTCAAGTTATATATCTATCTATTAAAGTATATTTCAAAAATACATATATGCAGATCAGTTAATTATGCAGCAGGGATAACCTTTTTGTATATGTATAGGATCCTTTTAAAAAACCGACAAATATATGAAACAAACTATAGTTAAAAAGTTAAATGTTCTATTTTTTTATCACAAATAAGTAAAAACAAAGACACAAAACACACGCATGAACGAACGAACACACAAACAAACAAACAAAAACAACCAAATAATAAAGCAAACCAGAAACAAACAGGTAAACAAAGAAAATAACAAACGTACAGCAATAAAGAAACGCACAAAAACAAACGAAAATCGCCAGCAATATTCAAATTTCAAATGAGTGAAATTAACGCTCAAGTGATCAAGTAATCGAAACCGACCGTGGTTATGAGGATAATAACTTGAACGGTTAGTGGTCCGTATGGGACATTATTAGTTGTGGTTTACGAGGCGGGATATTCGTTCGTAGTGTCTAGCTTTACCTATAGCCCTAGGATACTAACCACTTGATGTCTGTATTGATGTAAAGATATGCTAAGACGAGCAGACAACATGAAAACTAGTTAGGTGCCTTCTTGATGTAATTACTAATGTTGTGCGATTATACTAATTCACTCATTCCACGCTCTGATTTCCTTCGTTTACAGACTAGTTTATGCGTTTTTTAATAATCATGCATCTGTTCCTTCATCCATCCATTCATTTATTCATACATCATTTTATTCAACCATTTATTCATTTAATTCTTTCAACCATTTATTAATAGTTTCTTTCCAAAGCGGCCGCTTAATAGAGGTTGGCCGCTGAATAGAGGTATAGGAATAGGTATAGGAATAGATTTGGGACTTTTTATTGTGGACGCCTAATAGAGGGTGACCTAACGTGTATATCAAACACCGACGCAGCCTATACTAGTTTATTCGCTAGTTTCCATTGATAAATAATTTCGTAAATAATGTCTTTCAGCTGGACTCACAATACTGCACAATATTCAACTGTATAGAAGCAAACCTGGATTGCAACCTTCGTGATAAACCTACATTTTGATTCTTAATGAGGGAGAAAAAACCTTGGCAAGGACCAACAAACAAACAATTAATTAGAATATGAACAGAACGAATAAATTTGATTTACATATATAATCATGACCAACTCGGAGCTTGATCTCTAACCACGGTCGCAAAAGATAAACACATTTTATTCAAAATTTACCCCAAGGGAAGAGCATTTTATTTCATCAAAGGATGTATATTAAGTTAAAGTATTTATTTTGGTTTACTTATCGAAAAATAAGATACTGTAGATGTAACATTTGACTTTCATTTGACCGCTGCCATTTTATGACATTTTGTCATTAAGAAATTCTTTTCATTACTCGTTGATCGTAAAACAACTTACTTCTCTGCTTAATCAAAGTCTAGTTTCCTTCATTTTTTTATTTCCTTTCTTCCTTTTCATCCCTTTCCATTCCTTCAATCATTTTTTCTCACTTTCAGTTTCTACTCTTTCCTTCTTTTCTATCTTTTTTCCTTTTTCCTTAACCTTTTCCCATTTTTCTCTCATTATTCTTACTCTTCCACTCTATTGTATTTCTATTTTCTTTCCTTCATTTTAGATTATGTTAATTCTTACTTCGTTCTTGTTTTAAAATACCGATTCTCGCCATATTAAAATTGTTCTTCGCTCTGTTTTTCCAATTATAAGGTGAGCATTGCTTGGCAGGCTTTTCTTCAACATTGTCAAAACTAATTATGGCCAGAATATAGTGTAATTGAACTGAATAAGCGCTCATTTCAATGTTTAATTAAAAATATAGCCGGTGTCATCAACACGAGCTTAATCCATGAAAAACTTGAATTAATAAGATGTCTGGAAGCCGAACTGTGGACATCTTGGACATTCAGGGGACATTTTTGGAATTTTTGACATGACCAATTTGTCAATTAGTGTCGATTTGTATTTCATAGGAAGACCCGAAACTGTTGCATTGAAAAATACCGAATTAACAATAAGATATTATTTTGGTTTACGATAAAAATATTTCCTTCAGACCAATTGTCCGTTGCTAAATCTCCATTAATAATTGAAACAAGTTAGTTAGTAAGATGCAAATTATTTTTATTTAAGAGACGAATTAAGTCATAATCTGCGGGTTTTATGTAAGTCTGTGTGGAATGAACAGACTGATGGTTTTTTTTTCTCAATGCGTTTATATACAACACGTCAAAACAGATGGTGGAAAGATTGACTGCGACCGGGTCCGAGCCATAAATAGTGGGGTCATAAACCAAACTTTTATCTCCGATAAATAGGAACAATAATACGCCAATAAAGCATATCAAAATGATCTGAGTGATTTTTCGATAAAGAAGCCTAATTTGGTGGCTTGAATAAAGCTATACGACTGAAATAGAAGGTTAGCAAGTCAAGCAAGCAATAACTCACCTTAAATAGGCTAAGAAAACGTAATAATGATGTTTAAGATGTTTTACATTCAAGCATAGAGTTATAAGATGGTTCTAGAATATTTAGCGCGGTCAAATGACCGAGCATGCACATTTTGAGCGCGTTCATTTTTTATAGCAAAATGCAGCCAAAAATGTGCACGACAGTGCAGCGATATTTCGGTCTCAAATTCCTTGGACAGCTTCGCGTGATAAGAAAAGTTTTTCAAAACAGTTTAAAAACAACTTCTGAAATTCTATCCTTTTTTATTAAACACTAATTAAACAAAAACAAATAAACAGATACTTAACTAAAATGCAAAACAAACATGAAAAGGCTCATCATACGAATGGTCGTTTGCATGGTAACAATACTGGGCGGCGAAAAAACAAACTATCGTGAAAAACGTCCACAAGATCGTTATTTGCATCAACATTTCGCATCATAAAAAAGTAATATTGATATCAAAGAGAAATATGAAAGTAAGCAATCTTATTTATATAAAAAATACCAGTGTTAGAGTAAAAAAAAGTATTTTGGTTGAAAATACAGCATAGCTAAAAAAGGAGCGAAGTAGGACTGAAATAATCAATTTATTATTAGCATCAACACATATATAAATGCAAAACTAAGTTATATAAGATATACATTAAGTGAAGATTAATTGTTAATAGATAAAATGCCCCTAACTGCAGTTGCAAAATCTCTTGCTGACATAAGAATGCATTTAATGCTCGAAAAAGGTTCACCATGTTAAGCAAATCCTATCAAACAAAAAACCTTGACAAAGAATGCACAACTGCAAAGTTTAAAACTGATTTTATCACGGTTTATACTTAGATATATCTGCAACTGTTTGGCAAAGATTACAGCCGTGGAGAAATATGATACTAACAGGATACTATCTAGTTTGAAAATAGTCAAAACTATTAAAGGTTTCATGAAAAATTCACTGAAATAATTTGATATCTAGCAACTTGCTCGTATTAAACGAGAAAAGAATTTTTACAATTAAGGCCAATTTCTTTTCATGATAGATAATAGAACAGAAATATAGATAACGATAGATAATTTTGTAAAACATTTGTGGAAAATCTTCTGTTCTTAAAATGTTCGGAATCAATTATATTGTAACAGTCGAATCAAAACTCAATATTCAAAAAGCAAAAAATTACATCATACTTCCCTTCGTACTTGTCTACTTTCAGACTCGAGACATATATCATTATTGTTAATACAGAAAAACAATGACGTTCAAGAGTGACTGTACAATTTTCGGTACTCAAAAAAACAAACAAACTATGCCACCTGTCGTGAGAGGAAACGCCATTTTTCTTAACCAAAAAAATATTTTCCTTTCTAAGTTTTTACTATTTTTGGCAGTATAGTACCCAAAAATATCGGCCAATAGATAAAGAAAATAATTATCTTCAAATTAATGTTCTTTTTTGTATGGAAGAGGGAAAGAAATTATAATTTAGAAGGAAAAATGAAAAATGAACACGATGTGATAGCATTTGTTATGTATATAGCTTGTTAGAGTTGAGGTATTTGCCACAGAAGTAATTGACCCGAGGCCAACGTTGATGACATTTAAATGAACTTGAATAATCCAGCTATCCAAATCCTTTTCAAACACGACTAAGTCTTCTAAATATTAACCTTTGTATAAGTGGAAATTACATTCTACATTGGTCATAGAATTCAAGACGCTTTGCTATCACGTGTGCTTCGTTCATTACAAATTTATAAGAAAGCTATAGGCCACAAACCGACGCTTGAAAGATGAATGGAATTATAAATGAGTTGCAGTAAATTGTCAACTTTAAAGACACGACAGACTATAGCCTGGTGGATTATGGTTGTCACACATGAATGGAAATAGTGAGGTAAAGAGAAATAATAACAAAACCTTTCAAAATAGTATCAAATGAAATTGAAACCATTCATGGCTTGGGTTGCATGGTCACATAAAATAAACACCAAACCAGAGCACATGTTGTTTAAGATTATATTTAGCCCAATTTTATGTAAAGAATTATTTTGTCTATCAACAAGCAATCATATTCGAGATGAATTCACAAACCTTTATATCTAAGTGGACGTAATTTTGATTATGCAGATGTTTCAGCCCTTCTAATATTTGTCGAAGGAGGTAGACAACTTCTTTTTCACTTCTAGAAGATGACGGTTCGTCAGTGTCCAAAGCTACGCAATGCCGATGCAAATCGCCCCCAAGAGCCCTAAGACAATGCAGCAAAGAATAAAACAATTAGCTCCTCTCTGTGAAAACATATTTACACAAACAAGAAAAATGACAATAAAATACTCACACTTCTAGAATAAGGATGAGTTCGTTTCTTGTCTCAAAGACTTCGTGTAGGGTTACTATCTTAGTATGTTGGTACGGTGTATTGATTGAGCTTAGAACTTCAACTTCATGCCATACTTCGCTACGACAATCCTGGCCTTTTCTCCTCTTGCGGACGAACTTCGCGGCGAATTGAAAACCGGTGGATTTTTGAGTACATCGCTTAACAACAGCGTACTGACCCCTAGAGTAGAAAACAAACCAAAAATATTAAAATTATCTTAGGAAGGTGAAAATTACTCGACAAATATTTTCGGTAATGATTTACAATGAGTGAAGCCAACAACGAAAGCAAGAAAATCTAGAGGAACAATCTGTCAAAGCAAAACGAAAGTATTCTCTCACCTCCCTATTTGTTCATGAATGTCATAATAATTCTCGATCGGCTCTGAATTAGCGCTAAACGTCGACATCTTGGTAAAATATCTCCGTAGACAGAAGTGTGCCCTCGAAGCTAGTATGCGAATGAAATACAATGATGATCTTTACCGGAATTAAACCATGTTAAGCTGAACTATGTGACGCATATCTAATTACATAGCGGGCCAACAGATGTACACCAACCAATCACCAACTGATAACATCGGTCTTTTAAAGACGTCACTTCCGGAGTAACGCCAATACCCGTATATGTGGTCACGGTGTAAGTTCATGAATAAAAGATTTGATGTTTGATATATTCGTGGCTTTTATTGTGGTGCAGACAAACTTGAAAAGCCGTTTGCTACATCCTGTTATTTCATCGAATTTACAGATAATATCTTACCCCGTCAATTTCGCGGCTTTCTCAAGTCATCTATAAATTCTTCCACCGATCTAAATAATTATGCTTCAATGTCTGATAAAAAAAATTGGGGATATTGTTCGAGTTCCTTGAATGCTGAATTTCCATGACAATGAGCTGGAATTTTCTTCATGAATATTTTTAATTATTATTTGAAATCTGGTCTGCTGACATTCTATACAGGCCACCGCATTTATATCCATGAGAAAAATACCCTTTTCTTCGATATAAAACATTTAGATTTTCGTGTGTCGAACGAGTGTGATTTACTGAAACAGTGGGCAGCTGTAGTGTTAAACTGAGGAAGAAACGTGCTTTGAATTGCATTACAAGCGAATGGATTAATTATTCATAATAGATGGAATCATAACAAACAAATCGTCATCTCCAGAGCAAAACGAGTCAGACACTATTATATAAAAACACAGGAATATGTGGGTTTGAAATTATGAATTTATTTTGAGCAGATCAAGTTCTAACATTCCCTTGCAGATCAAGTTCTAACATTGCAAAAAAATAAAACTTACATTGTCAACTTTCGTTAAAAATAATTTTGTACGCATTTGTATTTATTTCATTAGGAATGACGCGTGAAGATTTTAATATCATACCTCGTCGGTTGAGAAAAAGATAAAAACAATTACGCATACTGTTGTTTGAAATATTGTCGTGAAAAGGATCGAATAAGAATAAGAATCGGATGAATGAATGAATGATTTTGATGGAATGGATATTATAATTTACAATTCCACTTCACTTAGTTTTAATTAATGGTATTTTAGGAATTTTATAAATATTATCGCATCTAATCTATATATTCAGCCTAAGGTTTTAAGCGCCTCTGGGCATATATGGAAGAGGCAATATTTAACAAATAAATATTATTACTATTATTATAAATACATGGATAAATGAGTGCATTTGGATAAACGAATAAATAAATGTACGAATTATGTGAATACATGTAAGAAAAAATACATTTCTAGAATCAATTGGAAGATTTATGAAAAGGTAAATAGTAAATGAATGAACGGACGAATAAATGAATGAATGGGATAATAAGCAAAAAAAAAAAAAAAATGACAATAAAAAATGTTGTAACTATTGCCGCGTAGAATCTTATTGCCTTTGAGTGCCATCGCTGTTTTCCTCAAAACTAGTAGAAGTATGTACACCAAACAAAACACACATCTTCTCCTGGTACCAAGGAAAAGAGCTGATATCTTATATTGTAGTTATCGGCCTTTTCTTAGCCGCTGGCCTCAAACGCAATTACATTCGACGCTGCAAAAGTTCCACGTCTGAACTCGGTCTTAGTCAAAAATGTCATTTTCTATCGTTACCAATATAATATTCACTAGCTCAGTTTGGGAACGACAAAATTCATTGTGATATTCCAATCAGGCAACAATCTCATGGAACAACAAATGTCATAATATAATAGACGGTGTATTTTCTTGGTATAATCATTTAAAACAATACCACACAGATAAAGAAACGAGGAAAAATACAGTGAAAAGGAAAGGCTATCAGAAACCGAAGTTTGAATATTCACACCCAAACTAAAACTGAAAAAGGAAGTGTTCAAATAAAACAGGAGTGGAGGGAACTACGCAGGTATTACTCAATGAGGTAGTGGGATAGATAAATGACGTCAAAGTGAAAGTTTCTGGTATCCTGTTGGCGTAAATATAATTCACAACCAACAATGATTTGAGGTTTGGAGATAGATATGATATCAGCTGGTCTCTTGTGACTTTTTGAGTCCCTATTGTTCGGTGATGATGATCGCTATTTCCGGCCCTTTAATGAAATGTTTCATCAATACACGAGAGCCAACACTAGAAAATATGAAAAATTAACACAATTAAAACCAGATGCAAATTTAAGGTTTCTTTTAAATTCAAGGCTTTTTAAAGCGGTATTCAAAGAATGTTTTAGTCAATGGTCCTTCTCACTGTTCACTTCGATCAACCTTAGCCTCGATAGCGTGTAATGTATTCTTTAGAATAGACCGATCCAAGGTTATTGCCGCCATCTTGTAGGGGGTGCAGAACTACTGGGGCGAGCAGTAAATGTATGTAACTTTGAACTTATATAACTCCACTGGAAATTGCCGAATGTTCAATATAAACATTTCATATCAAAGATACTATGCATGGCTAAACCTGAGATCAAACTAAGGTTGTTAAATTATGCGAAACGTATGTAAAACAGCGATTTCAAATCTCCCTATATTTACTGTGTAATTCTATATCGCTGAAACACAGTGTTTGTATGTAAATCTAAAATATTGATTACAGAGCCTGTAGCTCGTTTCCCAGCGCTATTTTTTGGATATGTTATTAACAAATGCAAAACCTTTGATATACAATTTTAACTTTGAAAATCCAATGAATTGGAAGAAATATATGTACTTTCAAAGTAGTCCAAAATCACATACATTTACTGCTCGCCCCAGTAATTCTGCACCCCCTACAAGATGGCGGCAATAACCTTGGATCGGTCTATTTGACAACATTACACGTAAGAAGTCAAATTCTGAAGAATATATTACAAGCTATCGAAGCTGAGCCAATTGATTGAAGAGAATTGTGAAATGGTCTATTTTTGGTCTAACAACTGAAATCTAGAAACAGTAAGAAAGGCAACTAATAAACAAACACACAGATAAAGAAAACTACTCAAGACTAATGCGCTAGTCAATTGAAACCCCCGACCCCCGACCCCCGGGACTAGCGGGGCACTGAACGGGGACGTGACGCGTTTTTAACGTGCTTTTACAGCAATATTGCCCCGGGGGGTCGGGATTTTAACTAATTGTCTTCGCAGCGGGGCAGCGAGCGGGGATTTTAACGCTCGTTTGAATATGTAAGGGCCTGGAAACTAGAGGTCGGCCATCTTGGAAAATACCCAGAAAGCATTGGTATTCTAACATCGGTATTCTATAGGTGTGGATGATATTAATATTCCGATCCTTTGCTAGAATGGAAAAACGAAAGGTGAGTCAACATGCGTACTTTTAATGAAAACAAATCACGAATGTTGAAGATTTTATCCATGATATTTTGCCATTATTGATATATCTTACATTAATTTGTTTTGGTTAATTTTGTTTGTAGATGATCCTGAGAAATTTTGCCTCTGTAATCATGCAGCCGTTTGGATTGCTGTGACAGCAAAGAGTGTGATATAATGTGGTATCATCTCTCCTGTGTGGGCCTCAGAGCTGCCCCTTAGGGAAAATGGCTTTGTCAAAAGTGCAAATAAAACCACTATTCATTAAGCAATATTTACAAGCATTGTTCATTTTATACTTAAAATGACATTATGAAACCCAACTGACGCCCCTGAAAATATTGGACATTAAATATTTGTGAATCAGAATGGAACACACAAAGATTAGCTATGCGTGGCACAGGAAATTGCAGTTGGAGTGAAATGTGTTTGTTTTGTTATTTACTACTAGACCAAAATAGCGGGGCCACAATAGCGGGGGCTTTAACAGTGAATGTGCCCCCGACTACCAGGGGAAATGTCTGATTTTAACACTACCCAAACGTTAAATTCCCCGGTATTTCCCGGGGGTCGGGGGGCGGGGGTTTCAATTGACTAGTGCATAAAGGACAGACGTCTAAAATAAAAAAAGGAAAGAAACAAAACAGCAAACAAGCAATCACACACTGAAACAAACAAGCAAACAAACAAACAAACAAACAAACAAACAAACAAACAAACAAACAAACAAACAAACAAACAAACAAACAAACAAACAAACAAACAAACAAACAAACAAACAAACAAACAAACAAACAAACAAACAAACAAACACCATTCCTGAAATAGTCTCATTATCAATACTGACATTGTGAACATTTCTGACGCGTTTATTCAATAACTTAGTGTAAAATAATAATTTATTTCTTAAACGTTCTCGTGTATAAATATAGCAAATACAGCGAAAACAATTTCAGCAGCTGCGAACTGTCTGTCATGTTGATAAGGAATACACATCGGCCTAAGGGCACTTTCGATCCAAACATAACTACTTCACGCTTGATCTCCATTTAGGCTGGAACTCCAAGAATGTTCTCTTTATTCCTAAAGGACTTCATTGTCTGTCATCTCATGCTAACTATCACTACAAGGTAGGCATCACACGGTGACCAGCGGTGTACAAATGGTAGATCGAATTGCACGCTCGTCTACAGCTTGCGCGATTTAGAAATAGTTACTGATGTTAGTGATTATGATTGATGTTGTTGTTATATAATCATCATCGGTATTTCTATTATTAGTAGAAGTAGTAGGTATTTTCAGACTCGGCATCAACTTCATAGTAAACATTGTCATCATCGTCATTGTCAACAACAATATCATCATATATCATGATTATCATCATCATCATCATCATCATCAACATGTGATGTCCTATCTATAGTATATATACTTGACGTCTATGACTACTTATATTTAGTATATACATGATTCACAACCTCATAAGAACGCGCGCTCTCATTGGCTAGCTATCTCGGAATCTGAGACCATATTCACTGCTCAAGCTCGGAATATTGCTTCTCGGCAAAATGGCGTCTCGTTTTGCAACAATTACCGATGAAGAAATTGAAAAAATTCAACAAAACGCAATTCCACAAAACACAAAGAAAGCTACAAAGTTTGGTTTAAGTGTTTTTCAAGGTAAAACGGCATTTTAAACATAAAAAAATTTGAATTCATAGAAAACGAGGTTCAACGTTCATGCGCCTTGTCACGCTTTGTAATGTTATGCAATAAATTTCTTAATTTATACAAACAATTTTGTTTAATTTTTGTTCGGTTGTGAATCATGTATATACTAAAACAATTATTCACCTCAGGCTCAGTGGTTATCAATGAATATTTACCGAGCGGCGAGAAGACTCGCCGCTCGGTAAATATTCATTGATAACCACTTCGCCTTCGGCGAATAATTGCTAAATATTCACCGCTAAGTCTGAATGTATCGTTCATGTCAGTGTTTATGTTAGGTCAAAGCTATACTCGCCTTTATATCATACTAATTCATTCCCATACTCTATCAATGGCTTACCAACACAATTTAACCTGCTTAGTATCGTAAATTGTGGACTGGGTCCAAGTTGTAAGGGTGATCGGCGCTGGACTAGGGTTGGAAATACTTTCGCGTATGTACGTATACATAGATTTCTCGCTTAAAAGTCAACTATGTTACTTGACTCTGTATACCTTTACAGGGGCGGATCCAGGAGTTTTTTCAGGGGGTGGTGCACCATATATAAAATAACTTAAGAAAAAATATTTTCGAGCTTTATGAATGTCTGAGCCCAGGGAGGTGCGCATCCCCCCTCCCCTGGATCCACCCCTGCCTTTTAGCGTCATTTTTTGGTTTTGCTACCAAGAAAATCACAAAGTCGTGCATTTTAGGGGTTGAATAAAATTAACCAGACTTCAACAGTTCGAACGCCCCTACCACTTAACAAGGGAGATCCCTCCCCTCCGCCTCCGGGTACCTCACCAACGTTAACGCCTTTTTTATATCGAAGTATGATAATAACTATATGATAGTATATGACATTTTGAAGTAGAGTTATGTTTTTATTATCAGTACCACCAAAGACGTTTTATATCGCATGTGAAATCTAAACGATGCCTGATTTTGACAAAACGCGAATGTCATGTTATATCTATCTGTCTCGGTAAATTGTAGTAGCACTCTGTTCACTTTATGTTGTTAGTAATGACATACTAATTAACAATAAACCTATTAGTTGAAGTACTTTATTCTTGTTCTTAAGTGAAGTTAAGAACTACTATTCAGGTTTCTATGTTCGGAATTTGGCCTCAGTACAAGAGATTCACCGTTATATTATGCAGTGAGCATGTTATATCGCACATCTCCTTAGATTGTCTGATTACCAAACGTCTGCTAGTACAACTAGCACTGAAAGAGGCCAATTGTTTGGCTTATGAAAGAACACACTAAACATTAAACGATCCATGAATTTGTGTGTAGTGTACATGTAGTGTAGCTTGGAAATAGAAACAATAATAAAATAATTTTACAGAAGAGAAGAGAAGAGAAGAGAAGAGAAGAGAAGAGAAGAGAAGAGAAGAGAAGAGAAGAGAAGAGAAGAGAAGAGAAGAGAAGAGAAGAGAAGAGAAGAGAAGAGAAGAGAAGAGAAGAGAAGAGAAGAGAATGCATTCTGCCTCTGTAGTGTTTGACGCACACATAACTGACCTCTAAACACATGCACTGCGTATTCAACCTTTGAGGCTTTTTCCTGTGATAAACGTTTAACGAGGAAATGCAAAAATGATGAATATTTCAACCATCGACTATAGCTATGATTACTTCCTCAATGTAAAATGGTGTCTAGGCGTTGGAAAGGGTAGGGCATTAGATGTACATCGTTATCAAGGAAATAGGACAATGTGTCTCAGCTTTGACCAACTGATATGATAGTAATTACTGTAGCTTTTGCAATGTTCATTGACATCATCAAGAATATTTAAGTCCGGATCAAAGACCTCAATAAAGTAAAAGAACTTCTATCAAGTGAAACACTGAGCTAGAGATGTTTAACAAATTTACTATAGTTTCGCTCGTCGAGTGGTTCCACAACAATTTATATAGACGATGAGATGGCGCCAACCGTGGTAAACAAGAGGAAATACCACAAGAGACTATCGTGAATTTGTTTTTTACCACATTAAAAATATTTTTACTGCTCGCGTTTCTACCACGGCTCTCGACCAATCAGAAAGCGAGAAAAATATCACGTGGTAAAAAAACGTATGGAGCTGCTATGATATCGTGTCGTTATTGTACTTCTTTGTTATTTAGCTTCGTGGTCTTATTTAATTTGGGTCTTTTGTTGTTCCCATTCAATTACGTAGACTATGTCCGGTACACCATTGTCGTGTCCATTCTGATATGACGTACATCAGTCCAAGTTTCAAATCACTTGACATTGAGTTGACCAAAATTCAGTAATTGTATTACGCCTTTCGAGTAGATCGCGCGTTATAAACTAACAATTGAAAATTGCTCGCAAAAATGTAACCAACTGAAAAACCAAAAATAAACAGATAAATGAGAAATAAGAAAAAAAAGTAGAGAAAAATAACAACTGAAAGCGAAGAAGGAATAATAGCAAGGTTAGAAAGGTAGGAAGGAATTTAAGAAAGATAAAATGAAAATAGAAAAAATGGCACATAAATCGTCTACAGTCTAAAGATTCGTATATTTAGATGATTCAATGATAAAAAAAAAACAAAAAACATTTTAATGTAATAAAAAACCGTTTGTTAATGTTTTTAGTAAGTTTGTACGTTCTCCTGTCATACAATACCATAATCACCAGCTAGACATTCATGTTGTATTTAACTTTTCAACTATTTCTGGTGATCGTGGGAAAGCAGTTGTTTTAGGTCACGGCATATCCATATAATATGACATAGCTGTGGACACACCCATTCATTTGGTCTTAGCCGTTCGTTGTTATCAAACACAATTGGAGCAACTAAAACGACCACTTTACACTTTCCTTCTATTCTCCGGTCGAATTTTGTTGATGATTTGTCCGTCCCAAATTAGAACGTTTTCGTATAATCCACTTTAAACATGCAAATGTGTGTAATAACGTGTTAATGAGGTGTGCGTGTAGCTATATGCCTCAGTGAGTTACGCTCTCGAACTCGGTTTAAAATATTCAAAATAAAACGTTTATACATTTAAACTCTGATAGATTTGCTCTAAACCACTTTTATCAATGGTTTTCACAATGGCTTTGTGGCCAAGTAAGCAAATGAAAGCAATATAGCAACACTGTATGCAAAATATTAAACGTAGAGGTAGTGAGTGTGAGTGAGTCTCACCGATTAGTAGGGCGCACTGTGTCTAGCTAGAAGATTGAGACGTTAAAAAAAGTTATTATTACATGGGCTTCCTGTGGAAGACCATGTCTTAAATTACCGCGATCGGCAAATTCTTCGTAGTGAATTTCCTGCTTCAAATGTGAGTCGCGCCTGCGTTCCAATGGTCTGCAGTATTCGTTTCCATGTGGATGTGAAAGTAAGCATAACTCAAAGCTCTACAGGCGACATTGTACTTCGTCTTCGGAGAAAAGACTATCGACATGGAAGAAGTAAAGCCTAAAACGCTGATCTCACACACAATAGACCAGTTTCGTGTTATTTAGCACCGCTGTACTATTTGACAAAAGGCGCATTTGCACAGGCTTAGCCTCAATTCAGAGTAAATGCAAATGTGTTTTCTTTTGTTAAGCGGTAACATTTTTTCGTGCTTTGCTTGGGATTTGTGAATATTTTGACAACAAATCGAGGCTTAGCCTGTGCAAATGCGCCTTTTGTCAAATAGTACAGCGGTGATAGATAACGTGAAACTGGAGTATTGCACACGCCGTTCGTGGTAGGCCCACACTAAAAGATGTCCAGCGTAATTTTCGGAACGGGCCGGTCCACGAATCAAAGATTAATGATACCAAATCTTAATAGTTCTTACGAGATCACAAACGAACATAATGAGCCAAATATCACTGAAAAATACAATACAATTGACAAAATCTCAACAGCTGACATAACTACTGCGATGAACAAATTCTGTAGACATGGTAGACCAGAAGTTAAGATTTTCAAAAGGCGAACCACTTACCAAGAAGATGACTCGATTGTAAACAACAAGAAAGCCGCCATATATATTGGATGATTTGAACTCGCGATGGACTCAAAAACAACTGTTCATTTTCCTATATCGAAATTTTAATTCATTTGTTATAGTGAGTATTTGTATCCTTATATGTAGGTTCATATTAATGATATTTAGTTCATGCCAAGACATTTATAGTACGTTTTTCGTAAACTTTGTTTTAAGTTTTCTCCTAGTTATTCTTCTTTACACGTGGACGGTTGTATACATTGTACAAAACTTTTCACATATTCTAGATGACTGTTATGTGTTTGACAAAGATTTTTGTAATGTGAACATTTGTAATAATGTTGTAGTTTCAATAAAAGTACAAAAATGTAGATCACGTTAATTATGAAAAGTACATATATTATAATTGTACTCGTGTAGTGTGTAAATGTCACTCTAATAAAATTAAGAGGGACCGAGAACCAAGCAGAAATATACCAGTGAAAAGCTTACGTCGTCTCTCTCAGAAGAGCACGAATATACAAAGATATGAATCACGTCGTGTACTTAAAAACATACCAAAATCTTCTCAAGTTCTTCGTGTTGGTTCGGGTATTGTGAAACGAAATAAAGTAAAGATTAAAAGTACTCAAAGAAAATACGTTGGAATTCTTTACAAAAGGAAAAAGAAACCTGGAAAGTATGCTAGAAAGTACAAATATATTATGCACAGAAGTAAACAATATAAGGAATGTATAAAATGGTTGAAGTTGTTTTCATGTAACTATTTCTTACATAATGAGTTTAAGGGAGTAAGTCATAGAGGCATTTGTACATTGAACAAACTTTGCAATGACATAGAGACAAATCCAGGTCCTGTTATACACTATGTTGAACCTAGTCAAACAATCACAGCACCATACAGTCAAGCAAACATTATGGTATTTGAGGACAATGCTGGGCAGCAATGTGTTGCAATGAGTCTTTGTGCATTAGTATATCATGAAATGAAAGAAATAGATACACCTGATGATTTAAAACAAATCATACACATTGGAAATGAACTCTATAGCAGTTTGTCTCAACTAGCACAACAGTCATTCTTAATGTTAATTAAGTGAATTACCTACAATGCTAACAGTATTTTGATGACAATTACCAACTAGACTATAGTGCAAGCTACTCCGGTTATGTACATGGTGATCTTAGTATTGATGGATATGAATATTGTGTTGGACTACAACAAGCTTTTCAGTCACTGATATCACAACAATACAGATCATTTATTTTAATTGTTGGATCCATTGGAGTTGCCATTATATATTGTAATTCTGATACTGATCATTTTAAGATATTCGACTCTCATGCTAGAGATATTTATGGTAACAGTCACTCACAAGGGGCTTGTGTACTATTGCATGTTTTATCTATAAACAATTTGTTGCAGTATATTCAGAGTCTATATGGCTTAACAGAAACATATGGCGTATAACGTCGTAAGAAGAAGCCCATGTAAGCACCCTATCGGGCGTCTAGTTATTATTATTATACTGACACCTAATTAGCATATTATTTTACACGTATGCTCATTTGCATGTAAATGGGAGTTATCGAAAACGTTCTAGTGTGAAAAGGCCATTTATTTGTGATATTGCCTTACAAAACGGAATGATTTCTTTCTTGAGATAAAAAGGAAACGATTAAAATTCTCTGTTTTAATATCAATTATCACTTTATTTACATCGTGCTTGTGGAACAATACAGACTTAACCTAAGTATTTCACGATGGAAAAACGCTCGACCGGAAGTAAAAATGCAATATTGAAGGTCACTACGCATGGCATTCAAAACGTCTGAACCGTCGTTTATCTGTGAACATGTGTTCAAATTCAGATGTTATCGAGGATCTAGTTTTAGTCGTTTCCATTTGTTTACAGTCTTTTCATTAATCAGCACATTCGTATCGAATGATAGCTTATTGTAGTTTTACGACGAGCAATAGTCCCCTGCGCCATCTTGAAAGGTAGCCGGGCCTTTGCATCGAAGCGAGTTGAACGTTGAGCTTGCAATGATATAGAGACCTACGGGACACCATAACACCTTACGGGACAATTTTTCACGTGTCTCAATCATTGCAAGTTCAACGTTCGTCTCGCTTCAATGCAAAGGCGCGGCTACCATTCAAGATGGCGCAGGGAACTGTGAAGGAGACTATTTGACCGACTGTCGATTCACTAACCTCTCATGTATGTAGTAACCCTGTTATATTTTCGACATGCAGACGAGGCTAGTCAGTCTTAATCAATAGTTGTTATAACTGTTTGCCATAAACTAATAATTAATATACATTCTAGTAAGCAAACAATTTAATTCGTATTCATAGTCATTCATCTTATCTTCAATACTGTAGTATACTTGTTTTCGTGCAAACTGATTACAAACAAAACATGGATGGATAAAAATATAAATAAAACTCATATACGCAACTCTCTTTGATTGTAACCTATTTCTTGCCATGGAATAGCAATCAATCTTTCATATTTTAATTTTCAAGCTAGTATATTTTTTTTTACAAAATCAGCGAAATATTCGCAATTTAGAATCATTTTTCTTCAAAAACGACAATTAATTTTAACCCCTAGAAATTTAAACAATCAATTTAATATTGATATTCAGCCTCAATTTAATGTCGAGGCTTGAATATTTCATCTCTTAATTACAAAACATGTCAGTACTTGGTGTGGGTTACGAAAAGTGTCCCATGCTAAAATTATATCGCTACATTACCTAAGAAATAACCCACACCAAGTATCAACCTAAATTTGAATGCGCTATCGACAAAGCTATGATATGATTTGAAAAGCTAAAAATGTCATTACAATGGTACCTCTATTAAGCGGTCACCCTCGGAACTTTCCAAAGTGGCCGCTTAATAGAGGTTGGCCGCTGAATAGAGGTATAGAATAGGTATAGGAATAGATTTGGGACTTTGTATTGTGGCCGCCTAATAGAGGGTGACCGCTTAATGGGTGACCGCTTAATAGAGGTACCACTGTAATATTTATAAGATTTAGTTTCTTATTGGATGGAAAACGTGCCCGTTTCTTCTACAGCGTAGGTGAGTTTCTCCAATAGTTCTTCGTATGAACGATAAACAGGAAGGTCTAACCGGTTGAAACAAGTGTGAGCTCTAAAAACAAACAATAACGAAAAATATTTTAGTTTTTTAAAGTCATAATGGACTAGAGTGCATTCAGTAAATTATTACTAAATTGTGCAAAATAGTGCTAGTTGAACAATAGAAAACAATAGAAATAGCATAAAATAGTACAAAATAGTATTACTAATGTTTCATGCTATTAGTGAATGCACTCTACCATAGCTAGCATGAGAAAAGAGACGTCCTTTCGCTCCTCTTCCCCCCGCGAAACTTACTTGTTTCACGAGGGGAAGAGGAGCAAAACAACGTTTGTTTTTTCAGGCTATACCATAGCTACAATCATTGACAAAAGTGTTGGCACAAATGTGAAAAATTCATTTTTAAATTCTGCTGAAATTCTACTACTCCCCCACCCCCTTCCGCAATGTTGTAGAGGGAGTCAATGTTTGGTGCTTTGGTGCTCATTTTTCTAATGAAAGTTATGGAAGTTATTCGTTATATAAAAACTAACGCAAGTTTGATTTGATTGTTGATATAACATGAAGATACATCTAATAACATGTAGGTACTTTCAGGGTTCATGTCCAGGCATCTAGTGTTACTCACAAAATCAGGGAAAATTGGGAGTTTTTACATAGGGATAACCTCTTAACTTTCTTTCTAGATGCCCTTTTTTAGTTATTTTTGTAGTGTTTCGCCTGCTCTATTCAGCTTTATATTTTGTTTATGTATCTATTTAGTTGCATCTTCGTGCTTACTCATTAAGTTGCATCTGGAATAAATCTTTATTTTATTGTATTGTATCATCGATATATTGAGCATGAAGAAACCGTCAGAAGTTCTTAACCAATTCGCGCGATTTACTGTAATGACATATACTTATTTATTCTAATAATATATATTTACCTCGGTAGTTTAGAGAAATCTCCCCATCGTTCAATAGAGAATTTCCTGGGCCCTGTACTACCACGTAAAGCAGCGAATCCTTCGTAAGGAATACTAGAGGTACCCGTAACAAACTGACGGATAAAAAATAAAAACATTTTAAAGTTTTATGTTTTTCTTTAGTGTATGTTATGCTTTAATTTATTTGTTTGTTTATTTGTTGAGTTGTTTGAACGTTCTTGTGGATAGACAACACAGGAACCCCGAATCATATTTGTTTCCCAAAACCCAAAAGAAAGCAAGTTCTGCTGGCTATTTGAGTGTTTGTCCATGTTTTTGTTTGTTTTCTTTGTGTTTGTTTGTTTGTCTGTTTGTTGTTTTGTTTTTGTTTTTTGTATGTATGCCAGTATGTTTGATTAATTTTGTTTGTCTGTTTGTGTGTTTGTTAGTTTGTTTGTGTGTTAGTTTGTTTGTGTGTTAGTTTGTTTGTGTGTTAGTTTGTTTGTCTGTTTGTGTGTTAGTCTACTGTTTGTGTGTTGGTTTGTTTCTTCATTTGTTTGTTTGTGTTGTTCTAAGTGTATTTACCTGGTTTTGTTCTAAGTGTATTTACCTGTAGCAGTCTTAGTTTTTGTTCATTGTCTAACGATGTGACAGCCTTCCAGAACCATTTGACAACCTTATGGCTGTCATGGTAACCTGGAAAAACAATAGAAATCATTAAGAATATTACTTTGTTTACTCAATTCCCACGGTTTCAATGCGCAGACATGTGATTTGATGATATGATGTCCGAACTTTTTCCATCAAAAACCACTCGTTAGCTGTTTGAAAAGCGTCTGAAACATACAATAAGTAGTGGCTACATGGCGTGGGTGATTCACTAGAAAAAGCAGTTTTAATGCGTTATGTTGAAGAGAAAAAATACGGAAATGTTTAGTATCCCTGCGGGGAATATAGCTTTCCTGTTTATGGCAAAAGTGCGGACCAGCTCACTATACCCTGCAGCGGTAGACTGCGAGCAGTCCCTACTTTTTCCTCCGGATTCAGAAAATGTTAACTTTAATAAAACGAGCGAGCGCTCGTCGCATTTTATTTAAATGCTCATTTTTCTCTTGTTTTCCTCGGAATCTGGAGGGGAAAGAAGGGACTGTTCGCAGTCTTCGCAGCGGGTGTCTGCACACCATATATGGTATCTTACCAGAGCGATATTCAGTATGTCGTCTCCAGTCTTTTATATCAATGTCCGCGGTGCCTGATATTACTAGTTCCAGTTCTCGAGCGTCAAATATGCTAACCAGGTTTGGATCGATCACCTGAAGGAGAAATTAAAATTGTTATTGAATAAATAACGGCAAAGGAACTAAGCTATTGGACACGCATTTAAATATCTCTTTACAGTGAAACCGTACCGAGCACTGCTGGGACCAATAACAATATCCGGTTTGGCGGGGCTTACGGTTTATTTAGGATTTTTTTGCAACTTTAAAAAAAACGTTTTTTAGGGTCCGATATAGATTAAAACTGTTATTTTGTTTCTCACTTCTCTCTATATTTTCCGGTTGTTTCTTCCTCATCAGTCTACTTTACTGTTTCTTCGTCATTGTTGATCCGAAAAGGGAGGAGGTAGCAAGGGAGGTAGGAATTAAAAACAAAAACCGAAGAAAGAAAAGCGGGGAAGAAGCGAAAGTACCACTTACCTCATTGAAACCTCGTACAATACTCTCTATCTGTTCAGAGACGCCTCGTTCGACCCTCCATTTCACCATCTCGTTGACATATTCTGATTTATTTTCTTCTGTAACAGCGATGTTTGTACCACCGGGTATTAGCTCTCTTTCCGAAACCTTAACACAAACACAAACAACATTAGAATACTAATACTAATTAATCTTTTACTGTCAAAAGGAACATGAACTGTTGTCTACTAAGAAATTTCACAAACGTACAAACATGTTACAAATTGCATATGGTTTCAACTACGTTTTAATTAAACAAAACGACCAAGTAGTGCTCGAAATAACTGCTTGCCAATGGCCAAATGTCAGGCCAAATTTAAGATTCAGCAGGCAAAAATGATTATGAACTGCCAAATGGAATTCAAAATTGCAGTCAAAATTTACCGGAAATCATCTTTCAATGTTCCTTTATCTGGAAGTGGCAGGTCAATTTTTTTCCTACTTCGAGCCCTGCCTAGCTTTTTTGTTTGTTTGTTTAATTAAAACGTAGTTGAAATCATACGCATCCAAAATGTCGATACCTACGTACCAAGAAACGATTGATGTTATAAATTGTAGGATATTTGTAATTTTACAAGACTACATTTAAATGCTATCTTCGTGTTTAAAAACTAAACAGGCTTTCATTTATCGAATCAATGTTGGTTGGTTTTCACAAAGTACATCCATTTTAGACTGACGACATCGTTGAGGAGTAGAGGCTTTATTTTACTCGGATAAAAAGTCGCAAAATCCGTAATGGCACGAGGTATTTCTGAATTAATTATTATTGTGACTATCTTCTTGTAGTGTAGGTATTCTCTTTACTTGGCCACACCCGAGAATGGTCATGCCATGGTCTACATTGTAAGCTTTTATAGCATGAAGAATGTTACAGCATTGTTACTCCACCTGGATAAAATCACTTTTTTAACGTCTCAATTCTTCTAGACTGGACACGTGTGCCCTACTAATGGGGGAGACTCAGACACACACTCACTACCTCTACGTTTAATTATTTTGCACACAATTCAGCTCACATGTTGATTTTTTCGGAGGGAGGAAAACCGGATAACTCGGAGAAAAACCCTTGTGACATAGGACCGAAGAACACATCAAACAAACTCAACTCACATATAATCCATGCCCGAGCCGGGACTCGAACCTGGACCACAGCGGAGAGAGGCCAGCGCTCTCGCCGCCAGGCCACCCATGCCACCCAACACAGGTTACCTTGCACGCAAAGGTTACCTTGCAAAGTCAACTTTACCTAACAATGTGCTTCACGTAACCACTGATCGACAACCAGCACTCATTCAAAACATACTACAGCACTGTACTTACTTGGCCGAAGATTTCTTCACTAACTGTAAATGTCAAGTCCAGAACATCTTCAATGTTGTTTTCGATTACCCACGTCATACTTTGATGGAATAGGGCATCTAGAGATTCCACATCGCTCAAATCACACGGGCTGAACAAAATAAATAGACCAAGTGAGTCGTAGAACGATGCCATAAGGTAATAGTCAAGTTAGGTTAGCCAGTATAGGTGTAAATTAGTATTAAACACGAACAAATAAACAAACGAACAAACAAAGAAGCAAACAAACAGAGAAGCAAACAAACAGACAGACAAACAAACAAACAGACAAACAAATTAACAATCAAACAGACAAACAATCGAACAAACAAACAGACTAACATACAAACAGACAAACAAATGAATGAAAAAACAGACTAACAAACAAACAGACAGACAAATAAACAAGCAAACAAACAAGCAAGCAAACAAGCAAACGAACAAACAAACAAACAGACAAACAAATAAACGAACAAATGAACCAAACATCAACCTACAGAACACCAAAACCAACAAGGAACACATCAAGCATTCTATGGTACCTTCTTAACAGCGATTTGTAATAGGTTCGTGTAAAGAAAGCATCGAGAAGATGTTGATGAATAATAACGAGGCCAACAAGACGACCACAGAAACGAAACCTGCATGACAAAGAAATAACAATATTATTAACAAGAAAATATTTTAGAAACAACAACAGACTTGTCGTTATTTCCCCTTCCGAACGTCTTATAATTATTCAACCAAACTCTGCAAACAAATATCTCTAACAAAACAATACAATTTCGGTACTCCAATAAGTTTCATAATAGAAGAAGACTGGATGAAATAAACGTAATTCCGAAAAAATGTACTTTAAGGTAAAGCAATCGTAATAATCATCTATGTACTGTCAAAAACTTTTAAAACTATATTTTGTGTTAAAAACAAAATCCAGAATTTATGTTTTTAGAGAAAATCCAGGTTAAAGTTTATGAAATTAGGATGGTATTTGTATCAGATTTAAAGCCACGGTTATGATTTCTATTGTATAATGAATTATTATTAATGAGTTTTTGAAGAGTATCAAACATACTCACCATTCATGGGAGTTATCAACGTACAGCGAAACTGGGCTGACCTGTACTGTATATGTATCATTGGCTGAATACTCAAACAAACCGTAGTAAGGATTGAAGATCTGTCGCGATATCAGGAAAAAGAACTCACGAGCGGGACCGCCATAGTCTAATCTACAAACACAACGAAAATCAACAATGTATATTTGTGAGATAAGTCTCATTTTTGAAATTGAAAATATTTAAAAATTGAAGAATTCAATGTTCTCAATGCGTGCTTTACCAACAATCATATCAGGGTTCGTGCTGATGTCAGTAAACAAAATCTAAGGAGTTTTCAAGGAGTTTTCAAGGACCAAAAAGTAATTTTTAAGCACTTTTTGCGACAACTTTGATATACAAAAATTTACGAATTTACGAAAATGATGTACAATACAATGAATTTTACTTAACTTTAATTTGCAATACTGGAATTTTTACCCTACTCTAGCTAGAATTAAGGAGTTTTTAAGGAGTTTTTGCTGATTTTCTAAAATTCAAGGGCTTTTCAAGTGCCCTTAAAAACGTAAATCAAATCTAAGGAGTTTTCAAGGAGTAGCACGAACCCTGTCATATGTATGGACCGCTA